>CAUYRH010015580.1:0-43216 GCA_963574655.1 Perodicticus potto | reverse complement strand
CCCATGTACTCAAGTTTGATATGAGGACAATTAATGACAATTATTGACACGGTGGGGGTGAGGGAAGGGGAGAACAGAGAGAGAAAGAATGAGGGAGGGGTGGGGAAAGGAAGAGCAGAGAGAGGGAAGGAGCGAGGGGGGTGGGGTCTTGGGGCCTTGGTGTGCCCCACACCTTTTGGGGGCAAAACACGATTGTAAGAGGGACTTTACCCAACAAATGCAACCAGTGTAACATGGTTTCTTGTACCCTCAATGAATCCCCAACAATAAAAAAAAAAAAAAATTATGAACAAATTCCTACGCACACTGCACATATCTTATTTTGAAGTAAAAAACAAAATGGGAACAAATACAATTCACATCAATGCATGTGGCCCGCGGGCCGTAGTTTCAGGACCCCTGGTCTAGATTGTGCATGACATTAGGTAATGACCTAGGTTTCACTCTGGGAAAAAGATAACCAACTAACCCCAATTTGTAGTGTTGGCTCATTTCAAGCTATCCACATGACATTATTAGATCACAAAATTCCTGAGAATGTAGCAATCAGCATTTATAATCTGCTGAGAGCTGGCTCTATCACACCACGGGCTGGGCTTTGTTCACTCATTTTTCTGTCTACAGAACTCAGTTCAAGTTCTCTGTCTACAGAATTCTGTTGAAGCCCAATTCTGTTGAAGCCCCGAGCAAGGAACATATGAAACTTACAGGTGATGTACATGACCAAACCAGCAACATTCTGTGTTGCTACCAAAGACAGCATATGCTTGCCAGTGTGACCATCCCTTCTTTATTGCTCAAGCGTTTCAGCAATATGTCTTTTTTATGACATACTCCTTAAAGTTGAAGTGCTGAAGTTCCTCAGAACATGGCAATTAATTATTAGCTTGCCTAAGGTAAAAATAATAGCTATAAATAAATTTCAGGAAAATGCAATGTGCCAAGTGCAATAAAATCTCAAGGCTGCCTTCACATTATTATTTCCATGGCCCTGGGTTTCTATTTTCTCAAAGCTTTGCCTAAACAATTTATATTTTAGGTACTTTAGTGGGTTAAAGCCATAAACATTTCCTGACATATTAGTGCTTATAGAAGGAAGGCCCTCTGAGTGGTTAATTAGTTTGCATGCTGAGATGAAAGGTGGGTGATAGGCAAGGCTTGTTAATTGCCAAATACCTAACCTCTGTATGAGGAATTATGTTTATTTTATAAAGGCCAGTGTTTTAGTTTCACATGAGTGAATCAATTATGACTACTAATTTTAGTTTAGAAAAATACCAACGCTCATCTAGTTATCTCAAATTGAAGTTGTTTCCTTATACTCCCCATTTAATAACAGATAAGAGGAAATATGTTTTGATAGAATTTTTATAGTTGCATATATTTCACCATTTAGAAGATAATACCTAAACTTAGCATCATTTTCAAAAGGTTTAAATAATTCTGAAGGATTATCTACTAAATGTTTACTTAAACTGTGTATTTTCTATGGCTGCTGTAACAAATTACCTTAAACTTAGTGGCTTAACACAACACAAATTTATTATCTTACAGTTCCATAGGTCAGAAATCTGATAAAGGTCTCACTGAAGTGTCAGCATGGCTGTGTTCCTGTCTGGAGGCTCTGGGAGCAGCCGTTTCCTTTTCTTTTCCAGCGTAGAGAGGCTGCTCACATAACCTGGCTTGTGACTCAACGTCCTCGGTCTTCAAACTCAGCAAGAGCAGGCCAAGTTCTTCTCACTTGGTAAGACTTTGACCTTCTCTCCTGACTCCCTCTTGCACGTCTAAGGACCCTTGTGATTACACTAGGTTCACCTAGGTGACCCAGGCACTCTTATATTCTTAAAGTCAGCTGATTAGCAGTCTAATCCCACCTGCAACATTTGATTCCTCTCTGCCACATACATTAACATATTCATAGGTTTGGAGAATTAGCACAGAAACAGCTCTGGTAACCATTATACTGCCTACCATGCACCTGGATGCCTGGATGCCAAAAATGTGTTCATGTTTTTATACTTTACCTTGGAGAAACTTAAGTTTCCAAAGGGTTAAATGGCTTTCCCTAGGTCTCTGGACCAATGACACTTTCTGAGCAAGTGAATATGCTTGCATAACGCTCTAAACTTTTTCCCCACAAATGATCATCATGCTGAAAATTTCCATTTTGTTTCGAGTATGTTCTGACTTTTGCTCTTTTAACTTCTGATGAAATCCCTTTATGAAAGGATTGCACTTTTTGTGCCTTTTCTGATTCAAGGGTGTCTAGTGAGAAAAATAATTCAAAAGCAAGTGACTCTCCCAAGTGAGCGACATGGAAAGCCATATGGTAAAAAGAAAAAACAAGATTCTGGTCTTTTAGCTAAAAGCTCTTATATTTTAAAGATCCACAGAGCTCAATTAGTGCCAGGGAAAAGTCAGTGGTAACAATCGAGGTCCTAAATTTCAAATTAGTTGAAAATACAACTTGTTGGCAACTGGTACAGAATCCTTCCCAGAGCAGGGCACGTGAGTAGGACCATTTTGTAAGAGGAGGAAATTGAGGCTTCTAGGAGCCAAATGCTTACTGTATGGACATTTGGTGGGTCTTTGTTATGACCTCCAATGTCTCTGAATGACACTACCTGGCTCTGTCTGGTCCCAATACACTGTGTTCTCTAATATCTTTCACCATTCTCAAAGAGTGTGGTTTGCAAAATTCCACCTGCCTGTCTTTTGGGTTAGAGATGGCCACATCCTAATTATGATTTTAATCCTGAGACAATGAAAATGCAGAAAAATTAGTTCATTTGCTCAAGGCAGTGGATTAGCAACATGACTGGAGTAAGGGCTGAGTTCTAAATTCCCAGGAAGAGAATGAAATGTTACCCTCATCACACGAATTCTAGCGGATGCCAAAAAATGCACAGCAGGCCATCTTTCAAAGTAGAATGATAATGAATACACTTTGAGAATAGCATACGATGTTCAGATAAGGAAGGCTGTGTGTGTGTATAATACAAGACACAACAAAAAGCCAACTGTGGATAATGAAAAACTGTTGTTGACAGACTCAGAACGCCCACTCCCCTTTGGTGTATTCTTTCAGATTTAGCATTGCTACTGAGAAATTGCAGAGTTCCTACTTTTTTCTTGCCTAGTTTTGCAGACAAAGTACCCTTATTTCCTTATCTTCTTCTTTAATCACCAAAATCTCATCCATACTCAACTGTGTCTTAAGCGTTATTCCCACCAGGATGCCTTTGGCCTGCTGGGAAGGGAAACTCCCCTCAATTTTCAAATTTTGTTTCCTTTGTACTACTTGACATATCATATCTTTAGTTGTATAATATGTTTACTTGTGTACTTTTTTGTAGTGTCTGTACGCTATTAAAAGGCCAGCTGTTTTCATTTGTTTTTATCTTTTTTTGAGAGAGTTTCACTCTCTCACCCTGGGTAGAGTCCTATAGCATCATAGCAGCCTCAAACTCTTGGGCTCACGAGATTCTCTTACCTCAGCCTCCCAAGTAGCTGTAATTATACCCAGCAGCACACCCAGATAGTTTTTTAGTTTTGGTAGAGATGGGGTCTTGCTCTTGCTCAGGCTGGTCTCGAACTCCTGAGCTCAGGCGATCTACCTGTCTCAGCCTCCCAGAGTGTTAGGATTACAGGTGTGAGCCACCCAACCCTACCTGTTTTTAATCTTCCAATGGGCCACGTATAGCATCATGCAGAAATGATGCCTGATGTTTGATCGATGAATAAGTGAATGAACATAGTAGGCAAGTGCAGTGTCAGGCAAAAAATATTGCTTTTCTTTCCTAACTTTCATTTTTGCTTCTGACATAGTATCTTGTACACAGTTCATTAACATAATTGTTTAAAATATTTACTGCTTTTCCAAAAATAACAAAGCCCTACATAAAGAATAAAGAAATTAGAAAATAGATTGATTTCCATTCATTTTTCTTAAAAGATATATGTTTGGGAGAATTGTTAGCTAAAAATGAGTTGATTTTGTCAGGCTAAGATGCATTTTATAGTAATGTATAGAAATTCAATAGTAAATTTACACAGACCCTTTGTACTTCAACATTATGGTTCAGTCCCTGGTCTTGTCATTCACTAACTGTGTGAATTTGGGTAAATCTATTAACCTCTCTGATACTTAAATTCATCATTTGTGAAACGTGGGTACTAACATTCATCTCACAGGTCATTATCCACTGTTGGTGGTGTTTGGATGTCTCTCTCTTTCCCTTTCTTGTCTTGGAATGCTGCTTTTCCTTTTTTGGCCCTTCTTTGGCTCCATAGGTGACCAAAGATTGTGATTTCTCTAACCTCTCCACTTCATAGCTGATAGATTTCCTTCCAGGATTTGCCCAATGTGTACTGCAATTAGAAGTCTGCCTTCCTCCTGGGGAGGAAGTGAAGAATCTTTGAACCTGGGTGAAGTTGAGCATCGTGGCTTTATTTTAGAGAAAGCTAGCCTGTGCTCACACAGTAGACACATGGAAAGAAGGTCCAGTTACTCACACCGGCCTCAGATTTGTAACATGGTTCAACAAAATCTCTAGTTTGGGCTGAACTAGTGTGAGTTTGATTTTTGTATTTGCAACTAAAGGCTTAACAAATATGAGCATATATAAGCCATGAATCACCTGGGTTTAGCTATATTTTGCTGTTTCTTCCCTATTTAACCTCTAAATTTTAGCATCTGACCGCCAGGTGCTAGATTGAAGTGCCTACCAGGTGAAGCACTTAAGTTTGATCACTGCCTAATAGACTGGCTTCTGTATCTGCAGGCCATATCCTTAACCTTGGTTAGGGTTTGGTGATACTAGGGAATGCCAAATAGGAGAGTAGCATAGCAGGAGCAGTCAACACTTTAGCATTTTCAGGACAAAACCCTCCAAATCCTTTTAGAACATATGTTTTATTCTCATGAACCACTTTAAACACAGGGTGGTCTACCAACTTTGCTATTCAATGTGAGGCTCTGTCAGTCAAAATCACCTCCTAACCTGAGTTCCCATCTATCCTGGGGCACGGAGGCTCCTGAACAAAATCTGCACCATGTCCACTGGGTCCAAGTTGTCTGAGACACCAACATGAATAGCTCGTCAGTGAATTAACAAGCCTTAAATTCAAGGAAATTATATTCCTCTTTTTGGGATCAATTTCCCCTTCCTTCCCCTCTCTTTCATATCCCCTTCCTTTTTTATTCCAAGAAACAATTTGAAAATGACTTTTTAAGAGTAAAATTTCCCACTATGGAAAAATTTAAAACGTAGAAATCCAACATGTACCCTCCCCCAAATAAAAAACAGAAAGAAAGAAATCATAATACCTCTACCCAGAGATATTCTTGGTTAATTTTTGGCATACTTTCTCCATTTTTTTCTATGCAATGATGTTTTAGCATAGTTAAAATTACAATGCTTATTTGACCTCGTGTCTTCTTTGTGTTTTCATTTAACAAATCTAAACATTTTCTGCTATTTAGTACTTTTAATCTCCTATTTCTTTGGAGACTATTAGAATTTGAGATGATCAGATTAAAGATGATATCAAGTATGTCTCTAAGAATACAATAATAATCACTTCCTGGCTTTTTAACTAAGATCAGATGTATAAGAATGCATTAAGATGTTAATATACCTGATACCTGCAATAATTTCTTACTTTCTAAGTAGAAAGGAAATCCAGGAGTACAAACATTTATAATAAACACCAGACCTTCCTGTCTTTCTACACTTCCAAAACTGGCCCAGCATTATTTCTAGCAAAAGCCAATGCTTACTTTTCTGCCAGGCCTCCCTTGCACAAATAAATAAACAAACAAACAAAAAAAGCACATATTTTGGCTATGAGGTTGAAAATGACCATAGTGTTTCTGTTTTAGAGAAAATGCCAAATACAAAGGGGCTGAAATTAAGAAAACACCGTGAGTGAAAAGATTAGAATTCAGTACACTTGTCATCGTTACACCAGTCAGGGGTGACCTCTCTTTCAGCTTAGGGACGGTGCACAAAGATACCTCTGACTTCCCCAAATCATCTGATTATGGTTATGACTCCCTAAAATTTTTGGCAACCATTTCACTTAACTTTTAAAGCAAATCCAATCATAAAATTATGGTGATCTTTGGAAGGATGGTGGTGAAATAAGAAAAGATTAGTTAAATAGTTTATATCATTCATTTTCAAAAGACTCAGTTTGAAGATAGCAAGAAGGGTTAAGATTACAGAGATAAAAGCTCCATTGAGTCTTAACATTTTCCAGGATATAGACAGAGTCTGGAGACAGTGGCTCATGCCTATAATCCAAACACTTTGGGAGATCAAGGCAGGAGGATCACTTGAGGTCAGGAGTTTGAGACCAGCCCACACAATATATAGAGACCCCATCTCTACAAAAAATAAAAACAAATTAGCTGGGCATGCTGGGGTACATCTGTAGTCCTACTTACTCAAGAGGCTTCAGTGGGAGGACTGCTTGAGCTCTGGAGTTCAACATTTCATGAGCTGGGCAGCACCTGTGGCTCAGTAAGTAGGGTGCCAGCCCCACATACAGAGCGTGGTGGGTTCAAACCTGACCCTGGCCAAACTGCAACAAAAAAATAGCTGGGCGTTGTGGTGGGCACCTGTAGTCCCAGCTACTTGGGAGGCTGAGGCAAGAGAATCACCTAAGAACAAGAGCTGGAGGTTGCTGTGAGCTGTGATAACACAACGCTCTACTGAGGGTGACAAAGTGAGACTCTGTCTCAAAAAAAAAAAAAAAAGATTTCATGAGCTACGACAGCACCACTGCACTCCAGCCTGAGCAACTAAATGAAGTGGAGATTTACATGGGGCTGGAGGTTTGGGGCAGAGTTGATTGGTAGGAAAAATGCTTTTCTTTTGTATTTTTGACACTGGAAACTAATAAATTTTCTGATTTATTCACGAGACTCTTATTTTCTTTCCAAAGATATCTTCTACTTTGAGAACTCCAATCTGTGGCAACAGGAATGAGGAATGCCCTTGAGGAAAATTAGCAAGCTTTTGCCCTGTCTAAATGCTTAATATTAATAGCAGCATAGACCCAAACTCAATGAAACATTGGTCCTTGTTCTTTAGACTAAAATGTGATCTAGTTGGATTTAGACATCTTGATGGGAGTTTTGAGATTATTTTGTCCATTGGTTCTTAACTGTAGGAAAGATTGAGGGTAAGGCCGCACCGGACACTTATTCTTGCTGAGAATGACTGATAGAACATAATTCTCTCTCTCTTTTGTTTTAGGTAGGAGAAGCAGAGACTCAAAAGAATACAGTGAATGCTCAAGGTCACCTTGTCAGTTGTGGCAGAAAAGGACTAGAACAAGGACACTTCTATCAGGAAGGCATCCTTCCCCCCTTACTGGAATCCACGTGGGCATTGTAGAGAGGGGCAGACTCCTTACCAACAGGTGTTACCAAGAGCTTCTTTCTATGCTGATCCCCGAGTTACATCAACTCCCAATCCTTGGTGTCTTAGCTTCTAAACTTCTTTCCTTTGACCAGAATTTAGCCCTGGTAGACTTGGATTTGTGTGTGGGATTAGAGCTGTCTGATCTTATATGACAGCTTCCAGATGATCTGTAGGGTTTGAGAGAGATCAGAAGTCTCATTTGATTCAGGAAGAATACAACTCATGATGTCTGCATGTGTGAGGGTTTGGGAGGTATGGCTATTCTGACTTTGATGTATCGCTTAGCCCCAGAAAATTCTGTATTTATGTGGAAAAGGCATCCAGGTACTGGGCAGTTGTTCCTCCATGGGATGGGAGCCTGATGTTTAAAGAGCTAGCGGTGAGAGTCTGGTGGCTTTTAATAATTTGTGTAAGTCCCTTTTCACTTCTGGCTCTTCATCTGCTGGATGGAAATAAAAAAACCCAGAGACGGTTATTTTATTAGCGCTGGAAGCTCCCATCGCTCCAACTACAAATATCACTTAGGTATGCTTTAAGTTTATTTTAAGAAAATACAGATGTAATTATAATTTGAATTACCCATGGCAATGGTGGTTGTGATAAGGGGAAAGGGTAAGGATAAGGGGGAAGGGTACGGTTACTGACAAGGTGACCTAAGGATAGTTAGACTGCAACTATATTTTCCATATTTATGATAATTTTTGGGAAGGACTTGAGGAAATGAGTCCATTAGGGGCTCAAGTAAGGATGGCAATGTGCAGGTGGTTTCACAGCTGCACGGTTTGGAATAGTGGCAAACCTTCTCAAGTGCCTGTCGGCAATGGGATGGAGGAGGCATAGCATAGTCGTAAGATAAAATATTACTCTGGAATGAGAATGAAAGAATCACAGTCAAGGCAACAATAAAGATGAATTTTGCAAATGGTAGTCTGAGAGAAAGAAGGCAGATGCCAAAGAATCCATGCTGATTGATTCTGTTCACACTCAGGCAAAGCTAGTGTAAAATCAGGAGTCAGGACAGTAACTGTCCTTGGAGGAGGGAAGCGAGGAGCGGGAACGTCTAGGGTGCTAATAAAGATCTTATAGGAGCTGGCAACAGGGTTGTGTTCAGTGGGAGTGAGTGCAACGAGCTGTACTCGTGTGCATGATGCCATTTTTGTATCTGTAATATTTCTATTCACTTAAAAAAAAGGCAAATAGACACTTTTCAAGCAGGAGGAAAACTAACATCCACAATTTGGATAGAAATTCCCTCACTTTAACCACCTTTTGTTAGGAAAAATAGGACTTTCGAAGTTCACTTCTTTTTTTTGCAGTTTGGCCAGGGCCAGGCTTGAACCCGCCACCCTCGGTATGTGGGGCCGGCGCCCCACTCCTTGAGCCAGAGGCGCTGCCCTGGAAGTGCACTTCGATTGAAATCTTCATAGATTGTCAACTAGTCAATGGGGAAGGGAAGAAGAGGAGACAGATGTCACGAGAGATAAACGCCTACCAGGGAACAGACAGGGCTGCTCCAGAACGCCGTGTCACTTAAAATTCTAGACACAGGCCCGTCCAGTCAGAAATGTACTTCCTAAAACTAGACGGCTGGCACAGAGGCTTAGTGAATAATGGGCTCATGATTTCAATTTATTATCAAAATATTTCCATCAGATGACAGACCTGAAAAGATAGGAGACACGGATCTATAAAGACACAGTTTTTCCCTTTTATCAGAGCCACCCTTAGCGACAGACTTCATTTTAAAAGTCCTGCTTGTAAGCTGCAAGTATTATAAATCTCCAGACAATCATCCCCTGGCAACGTTCACCCCAAAGTTTGTGCTTAAGGCTTTTCCTCAATATGATTTATAAGTTTAAAAAGTCTCATATTTTCATGTGTATACCACTTTATATAACTGTTTATCCTGGTCTGAAACTGCAACATTCCATGATTACTTGTAACAGTTACTTAGTCATGAATGTAGTTAATAATTAAATATAAAAATTATTATTTATACATTACATATAAATCTCTTAAAAAGACCAAGGTTTTGAGAGACAGGGCAAGAAACTGCTTAGAAAATTACAGGGGGCCTCAAGAATCTCAGTATCAGTCAAGGCAGGTACAACAACAACAAAATAAACAATTTTAGACATTCATTTCTGCCCTAAGAGTGCTCAAAATAAAATGGTCAAAGAATGAATAACCAATGGATGGCAAAATGAGCATAAAACTATATAAGCCCAAGGCCCCACTGTGTATAAGAATTCTTTGGAAGGGTTCTGAAGGAGCATGAATGTTGCAAACAAAAGTAAAAACAAGTTTGTAGGCAATGTGTGTTAAACCGGTGTCACCTTTGTGCTTCTGGTACTCAACTGTCTTCTTCAGCATCTTCTTTCTACTTTCAGTTAGAAATCCCAGGGGATTTCACCAATTTTCACGAATCCCATTGTTAACCACAAGTGGTTAACACAGTTTTCTAGGGACAACATCAAACTGGCAGGCCATAAAGGAAACAGAAACTGTAATATTATCTTTAGAGATTAAGCGTTATTTACACAGTGAGAAGTGATTGATTAGATAGACCTTAGACCCCCCTTGCTCCCTTCACAGCCTTTCTTTCCCAGAATAGCCTAATTTCACCTGCATGATGATGCTCTCATCTCTGTGAAGTCCCCCCAGGCCACTTCAGTGACTCCCAGGGCCCATTTTCTCCCCAACTAGAGAGTTTCCCAGTCCTGTGATGTTGGCGAATTTGGCCAAGGCCTGTGCTGCTGCTTCTTCTGAGATCACCAAACCCGGCATTTCTTTTCTGGATTCATGTATGAATTCTTGCTGCAGTGAAAGACTTCTGAGAACTCAGCAGAATTTTGCAAAGTCCCAATGATCCTTTGAAACAAACAAATAAACAAAAAGTCACCATTGGCATTTGATAGTTATGTCCATACCACACTAGGGGTCGGTACCATTGCTCTGTACTGGCCAAGTGAGGGAATTTGGAAATCAAAGTTGAAAAGAAAAGAGAAAAATGGGCACGATGAGTCAGTGCCTTCTTGTCCACAGAATTTTGCAATGGAGAGATAACGAAGTATAGAGCGGAAGAGCACAGGTTTTGGAGACAGATCACACGGTCTGAATTTTGCTTCATGAGACCTTCATGTGCCTCAGTTTCTACACAATAGAGTCTGAGTCTTAAGGTTGTTATAGAAAGTTAATAATTTACGAATACTCTACATGTGTTTGGAAAATAAATGACTAATTTGTCATTAGCTGTTTGGAGTTTTAATAAGAGTTTGGTTAAAGAATAAAATCATAATTTCTCACTACTTCTTGAAAGGGCTTACAGAGTAATTGAAAATGAAACAGGATTTCATCAGATATTCATTCATTTGGTTTAGTAGGGAAGAAAGAGAGTTGTTATTTTTTTTTTTTCCCAAAAGGACTCCTTAAATATCAGAAACTGGATTCGGCCTGAATAACTGGAAAGGGCTGGCAAAATGCCGATTTCTACTTATCTCTGACCCCAGTGGGCAAAACAACACAGTCCGACTCACTATCAGCACAGGGCAGCATGTGAGGGGAGAATCAGGTCAGCACTGGGATGCAGAGGTGATGTTTTTCATACCAACCCTGAACCCTGAATCAGCTCCTTTCCTTCTCTCGCTGTTGGGACCAGCAGGGGCCACACTCACCTTGGGTTGGGAGGAAGGGCCTGGGCGCGAGGGTTACGGGGAGAGGAAGACTAGGAGAGCCTGCTGTGATTCACAGAGCTCTCCTGTCTGCACACATCCTACTGTGGGTCCATCCCAGCACATCTCTCCTCTCCACCCCATTCTCCACATAGCCGACAGACAAATCTTTACAAATTTAAATCAGATTCCATAGTTTCTTACTGAAAACCTTGCAGGGCCTTGAAGGAAATTCATATTCCTCTCCATAACCTTCGAGGTCCTGTTGGCTCCAGCCTACCTTCCCAGCCTCTTCGAAGTGTCCCAAAAGCTACCCCTGAAGTTTCCATGGATAGGGGAAAATGTGAAATAGTTGCTAAATGTACTTTTATTTATAAAATATAACTTGTAAAATATTACAGTTTTACAAGGAGACAGCCAACATGTATAGAATATTTTCTAAATATTTTACAAGGTTCTACAATGAATTTTTTGTAAATGAAGGTATATTTAGCAAGAATTTCCAATTTTCTCTATGTATGGTGACTTAGGGGTAAGTTTTGGAAGACCCTGTATGCTGACGTCCTCTCTGTCCCTCAAACCAGCCATGCCCTTTCCCTCTTCAGGGCCTGCTGTTACCAAGTCCCTGGAAAGTTACCTGCAGCTGTTACATGGCTAGCTCCGTCTCACCCTTCATGCCTTTGCTGAGAACCCACTTCCTGGTGGCATTCTTTGACTATCATCTAAACTAGTTCCTCTGACTTGTACTATCCCAGCAAAGTACTTATCATGATTTACAATGATTTGTTCCCCTCCTTTATTTCCCTACACACCTACTGGACTGTAATTTTGATGATGGCAAAATACAGTCTTTCTTTCCTATCCGTGTGTTCCTATCTATGGATTCAACCAACCGTGGATGAAAATACATGTGTGTGGAAACGACGTCTCTACTGAACAACTATTTATACAACATTAATTTTGGGCTAGAGATGATTATTAATCACCTCCCCTAGAAGCAGGATGTGCATAGGTTACATGCAAATCTACACCATTTTCTATCAGGGCCTTGAGCATCCATGGATTTTAGTGTCCTGGAACTACTCCCTGATGATACCAAGGGAGGATGGTGCTATGCCCATGTCTTGCTCTCTGCTCACTCTCCAAGCCCAGCATAATTATGTGCATCTCAGGACTCAGTATAAATGAATGGATGAACCTGTGGCCTTGTCATGGTGATTACCTGCAGAGGGGTAACAGGGCGTAATGAATAGAAACACTGTTTAGAGTTCCTTTTTTTTTTTTTTTTTTGCAGTTTTTGGCTGGGGCTGGGTTAGAACCCACCACCTCCGCTATATGGAGCTGGTGCCCTACTCCTTTGAGCCACAGGCACCACACCTAGAGTTCCTTTTTTTTTTTTTTTCCTATTATGGACCAAATCCAAGGAAGAGAGATCCTTTACAGACTTCAAGTAAGTCTGACTTTCACATGTCACCCATCAACATATATATTAGCCCTCCATTCCCCTTTACACACCCCATACCCTGCAGTAACCTTTTTTGGTTTGCTTTTCAGGGCTCCTAGAGGAGTCTTAAAGATATGAGTAATCTTTCTGGTGTGGGAGGGTTGAGATGAAGTGGAAATAGAGCTGGGGAATTTGCTGAGGATGTCCTAGTCTGTTTTGTCAAAAATCAGATGGACATATAAGGATGATTTCACGTCTGGGTTCTCTGTTCTGACCCACAGGTCTATGGGTCTGTTTTTGCGTTCATACCATGATGCTCTGATTACTATAGCCAAACAAGCCCATTAAAAAGTGGGCAGAAGACATGAACAGAAATTTTCAAATGAAATAGACAATGGCCAACAAACTCATGCAAAAATGCTCAACATCTCTAATTCTTAGGGAAATGCAAATCAAAACCACAATGAGATATCACCTCACACCACTAAGAATGGCTATTAAAAAGTCCCAAAACAACAAATGCTGGTGTGGATGCAGAGAGAAAGGAACTCTTCATATGCTGTTGGTGGGACTGCAGACCTCTATGGAAAATTGGATGGAGACACCTCAAAACTCAAAGTAGACTAACTATATGATCTGGAATCCCACGGCGGGTATATACTCAAAGGAAAAAGGTTATTTTGTAAAAAGGACACTTGCACTTGAATGTTTATAGCAGCGCAGTTCAAATCACAAAGATGTGGAAACAACCCAAGTGCCCACCAATCCATGAATTGATTAAGAAGATGTGGTGCATGCACACTGCGGAGTACTACTGGCAATGTGCTATCCTTTTGGACAACCTGGAGGGAACTGGAAACTATTCTTCTAAGTGAAATATCACAAGAATGGAGAAACAAACACATTATATGACACCAAATTGGAATTAATGGATCAACACTTAAGTGCATATATGGAAGTAAATCCCAATGAAAATTAAGCTGGGGAGGAGGGAAGAGGGATGAGTAAATTCACACCTGTTGGGCATGCTACCTGGGTAAAGGGAACATTTGCATATATGTAAGTAGAACTGAGTCAAAGTTATGCATGTATATAACTTTGACTTAATCTGTACAAAGTATGTAAACAAAATGTGTACCCCCTAACATTATGAAATCGAAAAAAGAGAAAAAGATTTGTTAGTCCACTTGAGTGGGAGATGACTGGCTTTCCCCTGAATGAAGTGGGGCTCAGGTCTGGTATGTGGCTGTTGATGAACCTGAACTGGAAGAGTAGAGGCTCTGGCATCCCTTCCCCAAGACCCCTGGAAGGGGATAGAGCCACCTGACTTCAGCGGAAGCTCTCAGAGTAAAGGCTCTTAGCAGTGACCTTGGCAGACTAGAGATGGAAGTTATTCCCTCATTTCTAGGCCCCTGCGATGACTTTGGGTTTCTATATAACCTTCGAAAGTAATGCACTGAAATTAAATTGCTTATGTTTTAGCTTAGGCCAGGAGCTTTGAGGTTGACTTAATTTGATGTAAAAAAAGAGGTTTGTATCTTCTGAAATATTACAGTACATATTGACTCTTTTGATCAAGTAATGATAGGAGAAGTCTTCATGCAGGCCTGAAGATGGCCCTCACCAGAACTGAGCCTGATCATGCTGGCACCCTCATCTTTAACATCCAGCCTTCGGAACTGTGAAAAATAGATTTCCATTGTTTATTAGGAAAAAAACCAAGTTCATTTCTATAATGTAGTCAAGGGTGACTGTAAGTAGTATAGGTAGGAATTAAAAGATCTTAGAAATTAGGAATTTGCATTGGTTTTTAGTCCTTTCAAGTTGTAGTCTTGATGATTCTTTATGTTAGAGAAGAGCTAGATTCATTTGATCCAATCCTCGTCCCAACTCAGTAAGCCCTAGGTCCTGGCTAAGTCATCATGGTGGCCTGGACACTCCTCACTCTGAGAGCAAGAGCTCCCTGGGTGACGGGGTAAGAATTTAAAAGTCATTGACTAGAAAAGCTGCCTTCTTATTTTGTTTTTATTTAATTAAAATTTTCCAAAAGGGCCAGGTCTTAAATTTAGTTATATGGGAACAAGTTCTTCAGTTAAAAAATGTCCAAACCAGTAACTTCATTCTGTATTTCTCTTAAAAATTTAAAAAATAATTAAAAAATAAAACAGCAAACAAAAAACACCTCAATGAAAGAAAAGTCTTTAAAAACACCACTGTCTGCTGGAAATGCAGGAGCACTCAACCCAGTAAGCATTCGCCTGTTCATGCTCATCTGATCTCTTTTCTTTCCTGTCAAAGATTTCACTTAGATCATTTAATCCCGAATAATTGGGTCAATAACACAGGAGGGCCTCACTTATGTTCCTAGGACTCTAATTAATGTTTGATGTTTATAACATCAAATCTCTGAGTGGATGATATGAATAATCTATTCTGAAAAGTGGATACATTATTAATAAAATGAGTCCCATCTCTGAGAGCGAGATCATATTTCATTAGTATTACACAGACTATGTACATGCATTTCCTCTATCTGAAAGCTATGTAACTTCTTGTTTTGTATTTCTCATAATAGAGGTAATCAAGATTTTCATTGATTATTTAATAATTTATTGACAACTGCTGCCTATTCCCTTGGCAAATAATCACTTCTACTGTTAATAAAACATCTAGGAGATATAACAATGTACACTGTGTGGTTCATGATAAAGGATGGACTTTATATCCTATAATGTATCTGACTACTCCTGCCTGTAATTAATCGAAATTTTGCATTACTGAATGAGTTTTTACAATTAACGAGTGCTCTGACAATCTTTTATTACTTCTTTTAAATGAATGACTTGACTATGAGGTTAACTGGCTTTGTTCAGGAGTAAACTATCTAATCTTTATCATTAATTAATTTATTTTTTTTCCAGACAGAGTCTCATTTGTCACCCTTCGTAGAGTGTTTTGGTGTCACAGCTCACAGCAACCTCAAACCCGTGGACTCAAGCGATTCTCTTGTCTTAGCCTCCCAAGTATCTAGGACTACAGGTGCCTGCCACAATGCCCAGCTATTTTTCAGAGACAGGGTCTCACTCTTGTTCAGGCTGGTCTCGAACCAGTAAGCTCAGGCAATCCACCTGCCTCGGCCTCCCAGAGTGCTGGGATTACAGGCCTGAGCCACTGCACCCGGCCTTATTAACTAGTTTTTATAACTTTTTTCAAAACAAAGTCACATTGATCAGTGTCATGTCCCACTATACATTTGTAAAGATAAACTACCCCAATACATTTCTAGATATGGGCTAAAAATTAATAGGTTCTAACAGAAATTTTACAAAGCCCACAAAAATTCATACTGATAGCTATAAAACATCAGGAAACATTTGAGGTGAATGAAAAAAAAAATCAGTATTTCAAAGAGTTTAGATTAATCATGCTACATTATAGAATAAAAAGGAGCAAAATAGCCATATTTCTTGACTACTACTTAAAATACTAGAAAGAATATTCCTCCAAAAATATTAGAAATTTTGCTGTGAAAAAACATTTCTTGCTTGTTACAAAGTTCTGTCCTTTTTTGTGAGTTTTCCTTGAGATAGAGTCTCACTTTGTTAGTAATATTGAGCAACTGATGCTTCTAAATCGTTTTGTTTATTTGGACTCGCTTTAAAAATTATCAGACTTTTATGTATTATTATTATATAAAAATATCATATCTAAATAATTTTAGAAACATATTTATAAATTATATGGTATTATTATAGCAAATCACCATTTTCTGAAGTGACGATGGATTTGGTCTAACTAAAATCTGGATTTCCAAAAGGTAGTGAATAGTTAACTTATGGATTTAATTTCCAGATGACTAAACGAAAAAGGTTTTTTTCAAAAGGTTTTAAAAGTTTATTTTAAAGTCCACAAGGCTTTAGCTACGAAGAAGAAAATAATTATGGGTGAGACCTAACAAATATGGTTTTATAGATTGTTTTACATCAAGTATATTTTGCCTTTGTTTTTAACACTGTGGTTTTTTGAGCATAAGGTTATAAATATCCTTCTATTTCAAAAATATTTTTACACAAACCGCCAAGCACAAATTTTCAATAGTAGCTCAATGTCTATTAGTAAAGTTCTTTAAAAAATTTGTTTTACTTTGTACAGCCAGGAAGCAGCCTGTTTCCAAAACTAAATGTAACCTCAACCTTTTGCCAAGAAAATCTTTTTACCTCCAGAGAAAACAATTATTTCCTTTACAAAAGGTTGGCACTCCGTTTACACGTAAAACAAAAACAAAACCACACATACATACTTCTCTTATTATGAATGAAAAATAGTCAAAGAGGCATCTTTGGGGCCAGAACAAAAAAAAATTAAAAGATACAAGTAATTTCACCTATTTATAATCAAATATTATTTTCAGTTTGAAATTGGGGGTATTAAATAGTTACCTAATACCTTACTTACCTATCTACCACTTAATGGGTAATCAGGTACTAACATTCTAACCTGTGCAAAACATAAAAAATAAATTTAAAAAAGCCCTTCACTGTCAGCTGCTGTGGAAATATTGCAAAGTCCATAAATATTTTTCTTATTCTTTTCTTATTCTTATTTCTTATTCTGTTCCTACTTCTTATCTAAAACTAATCCTAGTACTAATTTTCAAACACTTCTATATAATATGCATCTCATAGACATCAACCTGAATCCTCCAGCACCTCTCATGATAATTTAATTCTCATTTTACATATCAGGAAACTGAGGCACAGAGCTTAACAGTTAGTAAATGGTGGAAGCAAGTGTGCAGCACAGGTTTTCTTCCTTCAAAGCTGATGCTCATTTTTACCAGGTGAACTTAATAATATGTTTTCTGAGCTAATCAGAAGGGAGAAATGGGTGGCCAATGGCAGGCAATATAATCAAAGGAAAGAGAACTAGAGAAGAGACAAATACACAGAAAAACTCTAGTAAAAGGACAAGGTGAGAAGTCAAGAAGCATCATCCCTGCTGTAGGAGTAAATAGTTTCACCTGCTACAGCTTTTGAGGATTTCACTAAATTTTTAAAGAGTAAAACCATAGCTAATGAGCATAAGAGTTGTCTGTGTTATTAGAAAAATGAGGTCAGGGCGGCGCCTGTGGCTCAAAGGAGTAGGGCGCTGGCCCCATATGCCAGAGGTAGCAGGTTCAAACCCAGCCCCGGACAAAAACTGCCAAAACAAACAAACAAACAAAAAATGAGGTCAGATTTTGTTCAGGGTAATGTGTTAGGGCAAGAAGATATATTTTAGATAAAGAAAATTTAATTCAGTATTTAAGATGAAAATATTAATATTCAAAAGAGACCAACTTTACTGTCAAGAAGTTGATTTGTAACCTCTCATTCTCTGAGGATGACAGATACATAAGCTATTATAAAAATATTATTTATGTTTACTGAGGTTTTTATGTCTTAGCTCATGGAGAAATACAGGACAAAGCTTTGAGAAATTTATTATATGGTGGTTTGTGTACCCTTCTGCTATTCTCAGAATTAGATTCTTATGCCTTAACTTCTAAAGCCTTCAGTAAGGAAAAAGGTAAACTTTTAAAAATTAAAACTATTTAATTTGTTAAGTTTCTCAGGTAAACCATCATGGGAATGGCTCCTGTGACTTTTGTTGCATAATACCTAAAAAGCAGCTAATTTAAAATTTTTACTTAGTATGACAAAATTTAGTTTGGATTACACACGATAAACAGTTGTTGAGTGAGGGGACTGTGAAAGAATTGTTAAGGCAGACACCAGATAGTGATGATGATAATGACAGTGACGAGGCTGGAGCAAGCTGAGTAAATTATTTAATTTTTAAGTATGTTACTTTGTAGATTCGTAATTGAACATGTTTTTCCTTATAAATGAATGTGGTTTCTTCCCCATAGCAGTATGTTTACATGCATTTTAGGTAGTGCTTTTGAAATTTATTCCATTTGTTCTCCAATTCCATTTTCCAACCATCCTAGAAAATTTTAGGATTTCCCCCCAGACTTTCTTTCCTGACAGGTGCAGTGGTTGGTCAGCCAATGAGTGATTCAGTGTTAAGTGAATTTCAGACGAGGCTAGCCTTAGGAATTCACTCCTAAACGCAACGGAATCTAGGATTTAATATTCAAATATTGATTAGAACGATTCTCTTTCAGCCTATTGTTCGTGTAGATTTTCTAATTTGGGAAGAACTTCTATCTTCTAACTCAGTCTTTTACTCTGTGGACTATTTTTCTGTAGCACCCTTGATGAACTATCCCCTGACCTCTGCTGCAGTGTATTCTCTTTTGGAGTGTTGGGAATGGTGTTACTCCAAGTTGGAGAAACTCTAATTAATGTAAAGTTTTTTCTTATATTGAATGAAAATTTTTCTTTAAAATTTGTAACTCCTTGGTTTAGAACTAAACTACGTACAGTCTCTTAGAAATGTCTTTGCACTAACTTTAAATAGAGCCTCTGTTCTGAGGCCTCATCTTTATTGGAATTCATCAAGTGCTAAGCCTTGGACACACAGATCCTAGGAAAAAGAGCAGCCAAGGCTATGCTGGTATAAAAACACAATGTGTCCTGTTGATCCCTGGACTCTCAAAAGAAAAAAAAAAAAAAAGCAGTACCGTATTTGCAAATGTATATAACCAGGGTTAGAAAAGACCGTATTTCAAATATGGAACCAATGGAGCCAAAACAGGAGCAACTTGGTTGCTCTTCATCCCCACACACCTGAAATTGCCTGGACTGTGCACATCTGTTTTAATGGAGTTGACTGCATATTCTGGCCTGTAGGTTCCACACCATACCTAAGATAGGAATAGAAAAAGCAAAACAGCATGCTCAGGGTCAATTGAAGATTATTGTTTGAGCTGTTTAGGGGGAAGAAGCAAAATTAAATCAAAATTTGTACTCCTCAGTCATCGATTGACTCATCCAATAGTGTACAACTGGGAACGTATTATTTATCATTAATATGATCTGACAGCTTATCATAGACAAAGAAAGTTATTCAAGTCAAATGCTTTGCCACAATTGATTAAAACAAGAAAACTTGGTATGTACTAACTAAGTTACTGTGAAATCATAATTCAAAATAATTTCCATATCTATCATTCAAGAGAGATACAATACCTGGGCAAAGTTCAAGAAGAACAGTTGTTTGTGATTTAGGTTAAGTCCAGGAAGTAATTTTTCTTCACCGTGCTTTTTAACATAATTCTGATATGCCTAGGCAGTTGATAAAATAAAAAAAGACCATGTAACCAAGTAATTAACCTTTATATCAAAATCACTCTAATAATACATAATAATTTAGATATGGAAAACTACAACTATTTCATGGATTAGAGAGAAAACCAGAACTTATTTACAAACGCTCTGAAAAGAACATGATGTTGATTAGCAGATGACAAGAAGCTAGCATAAGTTACATGATCAATAAAAGTCAGTTGAATGAATGGATGACTAAAATAAGAGGTGAAAAACTTATCTACATGTTGTCCTATGGATGAGGCCAGCCTCTTGGATGAATGAATTGCCAAGGAAGTCTGCAATTGCTATGTGAGGCTTAGTCACTACTCGTAGTAAAATAGACTCACCAGACTCAATCTGAGTAATTCTTACCAAAAATCAAGGGTTTCTCTTGAGATTCCTTAGAGGCCTAGTATCTTATGAGCCTGAGGATAAGGCTATGCAACTATTCTGGTCCCTTAAAGACAGGACAAAATAGACTGAACTTCAGTTATAAAACATTAGAAGAACGGACTTTAGGTAACTTGAATGTCATAAAATGTTCTTAACTCTATGGATTTATAAACATTGAAAAATGATAGTTTTCCTCTACTAAATATAACTGAAAAGGGATTGACAACAATTTTTTTTGAGATGTATAATTTCTAATTTAATACAAAGGAAAGTGATCAATTAGATAAACAGAAGATAGATATATTTCATTTCTTCCTACTTGCCATCAACATAGATTTACTGAACTACTATATAAAGGTGCTAGCGATATGAGGAAGGCAAGTACCTGCTCTCCCTCTTAGGGGGCACAGTCTAGTAGGAGAGAAAGGCATTTTCAAGGTGTGATAATATTTGTGACAATAACTGTGAAAATATTTGCATAGTTATATTTTACTTCAATTATAATTCTATACTTTCTTTAGATGAGAGTTTCTACAGAAGAATATACCATCAACCTGAACTTCGGCTAGATTTCATACAGTAGTGATTCTCCATCTCATTGTATATTAGAATCACTATGAGAAAATTAAGGTCACTAATGCCTTTCACTTCCAGCCAAGATAAGGGGACTGGATTTAACCTCATGCTGAAACAACCAAATGATAGAAAAAATATATGAAGCAATGGTATGCGTAACACTGGATATCAAGGGGAAAAAAAAGAATGATCCCTGAGAGATGGTAAACAAAAAAAAAAGTACATCTTATGATAGTCAAATTCATCGTCTTGAGATTTTTCAGGCCACAATCTAGGAAGGAGAACCTCTGCCTGAGCCTGGGGAACTCCTTGAGTTGAGGAGAAGCTGAGAGTTCAGAGACACCAAGGACAGGGTTCTACAGAGAAAAAACCTACACAAAAAGAGATTGCAGATGGTCACCCTCAGGCTCAGTATTGACCTGGAGATGTGTATGAACAAACTACTCAAGGCTAGGAAAAGAATCATTCAACAAGATTAGAAGTAAAAATGCTCACATAGGACAAGAATGGAAAGCCCAAGATTTATGTGGTAGAACCTTGTGTCAGCAGTGGGAATTAATTGTCCTTAGACCGAGAACGGTCCCAGGCGACCTACCAAGTTCTCAAGCAAGACCCAGAAGGATCAAACCATTTCCAATGAATTGAACTATATCCTAGAATGAAGCTCAAGAACGTCTATAGAAAAACAACAACAATGAAATAATCTAACACCCAAAGAGGTAAAATGCACAATGTCCTGCATGCAGTAAAAGAAAATTACCAGCCTTCAAGGCAGCAGGAACCACCATCCCCCAGGAACTGACTGGGACTCAATTCTTTGGAAACACAGCAGGCTTAATCTTCCAGGCTTCATGCTCTGATCATCCTGATCACTGCCTAGACACAGGACCTGCTAGTCGTCTCTCCCCACACTTCTCTGATCCTTTCTCTTCTCTGACTAGACCACTCATATTCTTCTCCTCCTCTCTAACCCAAACATTTCTATGGTGAACAGGATACAGGATTCTCAACCACTGCAGCAATCACTCCAGCCATCATTATTTTAGGGAAACATCGTTCTAGCCTGGGGACACCTTGTCCCTTGTACCATCTCACATAGACTGTTCATTCTGCCACATGTGGACTACCTCAGGATTGTGAGCAGTGCTCAAAATCACCCTCCTCGCTCCTTGCTGCTTCCCAGTCCACCATCCTTCCACCTCTTGGTGAAAATCCCTACATTTCTTATAAACATGGCATCCACCTGAACATTCTCTGTTCAGGACATCAAACAACGATATTTTTATGGAAGGTTAGCTGCTGTATCTCTAGCACCTGGAATAGTGCCAAACCATAGTAAAATCTCAGTAAACACTTATCAAATGCAAGAATAAATGGCAAGCTAATGGGGAATCCTAAGGGATGCTCTTTTGATAATACTCCTTTGTATACATCAGTTGGGTTGACTATAAGGCCATGCGTTGGTACGGTATCGCTTCAGTACCTTATTGCATCATGCCAGATGAACTGTGGTTTAGTATTACACCTCTGATTTATGCTGATTATTTTTCCCAAATACTACCCCACCTGCTGCGAAACCGAGAGTCCTATTCATTATATTGATCAATGAGTCTGAAATAATCCTTTCCATGGGACATCGTTTCGAAAACATTTATTTCAGAGATTATTTCTTAGAAAAATGTTGCCCCTTTTGTGGCACTTGCTTATCTCCTCATTTCTGTTGCTGTAATATTCTGTGTTTTTCTCGTGTGTGTGTGTGTGGTTTTGCAAACTTAGGACATGTATTCAACTCTCATCACATCAACTGTATTGACCTTTATGGTTGATATGTTTACAAACCCCTTTCTCATCACATTCTTTTCCATTTTATGTTTACCATTTACTGTTTATATGTGATTTTTTTTTTTGCAAAAAACTTTATATGAATGATTCAATATGATAAACACTCCATTCATTAAAATGGGAAGAAAACATTATTACTTACTCTGTATGCTTGGCCAATACCTCCATTATCAGCAATGTTTTCTCCCAGTGTATTAATTCCATTGAGCTGTTTTTAAAAAGGCCATTTGTTAATATCATTGAGAAAAGCATCAATAATTCACTGAGGATTGAATAGATCTAAGACTTTTCGAGAGAATGCTATCAACATACGTGCTGTCCACCTGCCAGGTCCCAGGAAAAGTTTCCATACTGATACACCATGCACTGAGATTGCTCTTTAAAATTTTTTGCAGATTGTTGAGTCCACCAGTCAACGAGGTCTCCATCCTTGTTAAAATTTCTGCCTGTAACATATTTGTTTAAGTAAAGTGGGAATTCATTTCAATAAGAATTGTAATAAAATATCTTTAATTCAACATGTGGAACCTAAAGACTTCCATGTAAAAGTGGTCAGATCTTGTGAAAAACTGCTGTCCTACAGGGTTGGGAAAGCCTGGAGCTTATTTACCGATGTGTCTCAGTACGAACTGGGACATTTCATACCCTTGGCGCTTGGTATCTTGATGTTGATACCACCAGACAACACTCTTGAAATCATGCCATGTTCTGCTGGGTGGTTTTTACCTCAACCAAGTCTAATTTTATATTTTGAGATTTTTAAAAAGGTCAAAATTTTTGTTTTGACATTCATTTCTTAGTCTCTAACCCTTCACACAGCATGGAACTGTCCATCGACAATAGCATCTTAAATAAACAGTGCCATGAAACAGTTTCCCTCTAACGCGAGCACAAAGAAAATGTCGCCCTTTTCTCCTGAAGTTTTCCTGCCAGCTCTTAACTACACAGCTCTTTCTTCTTTTTAAGCCCTACTTGTATTTAGATATATTACATGCGCTTGTAAATTTCATCACCTTTTAATATTTACCTGTGATGTAGTGAATAAGAAAAAGGCCGTGAAGCCAAACTATTTGAACTCTCCTCCTGGTGCCACCAATTCCTAGCTTTGTAACATTGAGGAAATCTTTCATGAGTGTCTATTTTTTTTTTTTTTTGGTTGAAGAATGAAAACAGTGTTAGTATTTACCAGTTAAGACCGTTGCATAAGTTAATGAGTTAACAGACACTTAGTGTTTTACAAAAGTACACCTTCTCTCTCTCCTTTTTCCAGCTCTCTAACATTGGGTTTAGTTAAGACTTATTTATTTTCTTGCTACTATTCTCTTTTAACTTTCTTTTCACTTCTTCAGTAATGTTTATTATAGCTTTAACTATCACGTCTTCACATAGTCCATGTCTTTACTTCTATTCCTCTTAGGAATTCTGCTTTCACTGAAATGCTAAATCTATTCCTAGAGAATATATCTAAGTCTCTACTGTTGTAAGGGCCTGAACTACGTAGTGGGTATAAGATGATAAATAGCCACAAAAGTCAATAATCAAAAGCACTTAAACTTGACAGTCTCACGGGAACTTAGACTGGCAATACTTTCTGAATTTATACCTAATTCTCAGAGATGGACATGGACCCTGTCCTCTGAGAGTCTGGCAAGGTCAATGATATGCAGTCAGAAAATAAAACCAGGCATTATTACTGGTGGTGACAAATATCACAGTGTTTTCTCAACATAAATATTTGCTTTACTCTGCCAGAGTATAAAGCACAGACTGTTTACCTCCATATTAGAACTTTCTTGATCTTTCAAAGCATCGGTTTAAAGAGAAAACTGAAAGCATGCTACACAGATAAATACACGTGGTTTTATACTGATACATTATAGTAATGCAATCAAATTTATGAGGATATATCTCAGCCGATGGCTAATGTCACTGGTGCTTTACCATTGTCATCGAAGCCATGGGTGATTTCATGTCCTATGACCATGCCGATGCCTCCAAAGTTCAATGAGTTGGACTGCTGGACGCTAAAGAAGGGGGGCTGCAGAATGCCAGCTGGGAAGACTATAAGGAGAGAACATGGTTAGAGATGATGTGTGGCATTATTCTATGACAGCAGGCTTGGCGTCAACGTCATGGTTGCTGTGTCCAGCCTGCTGGTTTCACTTAGATACACACAGTAGCCTTCTGTGATAGAAACAAATGCAGGTCCTTAATTATTGATGACAACAAAGAGTTCATACTGGAGGGGCACCATAATCAATGATTTATAACCACAGTCCACATTGTATTCTCTCTTTTAAGATTTTCTGCTGTAAAGAGTTTAGAGCAAAGGAAAATTACAATCTTCATTCAGGGGGCCCTTTCCCCCTTAGAAATAGTAGAAGAAATAGTTACTACATATTTGAAATACTACACATTGAAAGTAATACTTTCAATGTTATTTCTAAAATTTTGTCCTTATATAATAGCATCTTAAATAAGAAGTGCCACTCAACTGAAGGCGTCCCTCAATCACATAACCTTCCTTTACTTTGTCATGGGACCTATTGACGACTTTATGTTCTTCTTATTTGTTTATGGCTAGAGTTTTTGCTTTTTCTGTCTGTCCCATCCAACCTTAGTTTCTCAAATATTAGCCCTTTAAGAGCAGAGATTTGCGAGTCTGTATATACATTCGTTTGTTTTTTGTTCCATTTATGTTTAGTGTTTATTGGCTTCAATACCTAAAACTAGAACCACTGGAAACATAATCTGCACTGTATGAATTCCTCCACATGTCTGCAGGAATGTCTGCAGGAACCTGCTAACATTCTCCATTTAGGAGAGCTCACAAACACTTTACATTTAGTGAGCCAAACATCAAACTGATTTTCCCTCTAAGCCATAACTCTTGATTTTTATTATTTCTGCTAAAGGCACTCATAGGATCTCAATTGCCCATGAATGTTTCTATTTATCTTAGCTGCCCTCTTTATTTTACAAAGCCCTTTCCAGTCTGCTTAGGGAAAGGCCAGGTGATGCACCTTCTTAGCAGTGGCATCTCCTGTGTTTATCCCTCCTCTCAGATTACTGGCACTATGCTGCTCCATCCTCTCATTCTTTGTCTTAAGAATTAATTTCCTAATGTGCCTCCAAACTTCCTGTCTCACTCAGCTATCTAGAATCTATCTTTAATCTAATCTAGCATCTGAATCTACCCTGCAACCAGCAGCAACTCTGGTCATTATTATTTTCCTGCTAAAAGTTTTGGGGAGGTTTCTAATTGGTCTCTGCCTAAACACAACATCTTCCTGGCCTTTGGCTTGGTGGTCTTCCCTTCTTCTCCACCTGCCTCAGGGGCACCTCTGCTACCCTCTTACAATACATGCTCTGGTCAAGCCATACTTTCTCTTCTCTTAGAGTACATTTCATCTGTTTAATATAATTTCAGGTCATATTGTTTAGAGGTAATCTTTGACCTTTGAAATCAATTAAAATTAATGCTCATACTTCAGTGATTTTATCTTTCATGTTTTAAAGCTCTAGTATCCACTGAGGAACTGAAGCATTATGTTGCAAAACAAACAAACAAAATCTTTAGTATTGACACCTGTTAATGTGCAAAGCCATGGGCCCTGACACCGAGACATTTAAAATCTAGTTAAATTAAACGTTGTTTCTTGGTCTTTCAGGTGGGCTGAATATGTCATAACCTTGCATGAATTTCAGAGACACATATTGGATATTTACAGAAAAGACTGTAAAAATACTCTGAGCAATTTCATTGCTATCCAGACATTTAAAAAAATTGGAAAGTTGCCTTAACAGTCAAATGACAAAGTAATAAAAAAATACTTCTTGAAGAATTTGATGAAAGTTATCCCTCACGTGTAGCTGCCTTAGCTAAACAGTGCCAAGAAATTATTTTTAGCTTAAAGTATAAAAATTGTGCACAGTACTTTATTAACTTAACGTGAATACTATCTCCCACACTATGTACTTTGATTAAAATTTACCCATTATATAAAATGTTCTTATGAAATGTGCTATCAAGACTAAATATTAACTATAAAGATCTAGCTGCTTTAATTATACCCTGATATGCCATTCTTCAGACAAGTGATAAGATTTTTATGGCTCACCTTAAATACTAGTCTTCAAGTTCTATTTTGCTAATTATGGTCTCCCTGTTTACTTCGTCAGCTAATCTCGCTACGGAGGATTTTCTCTATTAGCCCCATTGCTGCCACTTGTAGACTTCAACTGCTGTTTATAACCAACTGCTTGGTTCTACATTTTTTACATTCATGGTTGTCAACAAGTTAGTTAATTAAATTAGTCATTGGTCCATGAAACAAAAGATTATTTCTCCTCTTCCTCCTTCTCTGGCTCCTACCCCCCTCACCACTGCCACTTCACCACAGCAACATTCCTAATTTACTCCTTCAAGGCTGTGAGCAATTCAATTTTAGAATATGTCAGACAAAGCTCACGTCTGCAATCAGGTAAAATTTGGGGGATGGAAAATAATTAAATTTTTTTTTTTTACAATTAAATGGAGTAGCAACATGTTTAAAAACATTTACTCAATTTTCAAGTCTGAAACATTTACTCAATTTTCAAGTACTCCTAGGAATCAAAAAGACACTTCAGAAAATTTAATTATCTCAAGGTACTCATAGACCACACAGACTGGATATACTAGATAGCATATACATTCCTGAAATTAAAAAATATTCATTTAAAAGATTCCTGCTGAAATTTTAATGAAAAAAGGAGAATACCGCAGTAGCAAGACTAACCATCTGACTTGATCATTTCTTAGGACAGGAGTTTAAGGTTTAATAAAATGATTGAACAGTGCCTAGAACTTGCAGAGAAATATTTGGGAAACATTTTTAATGGCATGGGAGGCGCCTAGAGCTCCATGAAGCAGCTGTGTAAGGTGGAGGAGTGAGTTAAATACTTTCAGTATGCCTCTTTTCTTGGAAATTGACTTTTTTTGTTTGTGTGAAGGGTGAGAGGTGCAACAAATTCAAATGTAGCCTATATGTGTGAGTTCTGATAAAACATGGTGGGGACTGAATTAAAAAGTAGAAATTACTGACATAAGTAACTCCCTATATGATAACATAAGAAACAAAGTTTTTTTTCTTTTTTCGAGATAGAGTAGCCCTCGGTTGAGAACCATGGAATCATAGCTCACAGCAACCTCAAACTCTTGGGTTCAAGTGATCCTCTTATCTCAGTCTCCCGAGTAGCTGGACTATAGGCACCCACCATAATGCCAGCTATTTTTCGAGATGGAGTCTCACTCTTGGTTAGGCTGGTCTTAAACCCCTGACTTCAAGCAATTCACCCGCCTTGAACTCCCAGAATACTAGGATTACAGTATTAAGTAACATGTTTGAAAACATTGCACCTGACCAAATAAGTTATTTTTTAACATAAAAACATAAAATGACCAATTCCAGGAAAAATTACATGCACTCTATTTTGAGGTATTTGTATGTCTATGTGAGGAATGTCATTTACGTGCTATGTATTATTCTGTGCCAACTCTACTGCTATAATGAGCATCATACCAAATCAATTGAGACAGTGTTGCAGAAAATATACAGAAGATAACGTTGCATGGATATATATGCATGCTTATGTGTATTTATACATACACACATGCATTTTTTTATTAAGGAGAAAGATGAAGATCTGAATCTTCAATTATTTTTAGTTCATATAATCTTCCCCCCCAGTTTGAAGGTCCAAATGAATTGTCAAAGTGAAAAAGTGCATATTTCAAAGATTTCCCTTCTTACATGACACTTTCCCCTTCTTGAACTGCTGTTTTTAGCAGACAAGCACATCAAAAGAGCTTAACAAGTTTTCTTATTTTATGTTTGCATCAGATGCATTTATCTTAAGAATTGTTAAAAAGGGCTTTCTTACTTTTTTTTTATTGTTGGGGATTCATTGAGGGTATAAAAAACCAGTTTACACTGATTGCATTTATTAGGTAAAGTTATGTTTCAAAAATGGGGGCTTGGCATGGTGGTTCACTCCTGTAATCCCAGAACTTTGGGAGGCTGAGTCAGGAGGATGGCTTGAGCCCAGGAGTTTGAAGCCAGCCTTGGCAACACAGAGAGACTTCTTCTCCATAAAAAATTTAATAATTAGCCAGGCATGGTGGTGCATGCTTGTGGTCCCAGCTACTCAGGGGGCTGAGCCAGGCAGATTGCTTGAGCCAGAGTTCAAGACTGAAGTGACCTGTGATCTTGCCACTGTACTCCAGGCTGAGAGACAGAGCTAGACTCTGCCTCTAAAAAAATGCTTCTGGAAGTCAACTCTTGATTATTCACAAGATAATTATCTATTTTGTGAAATGTTGGGCCACTTTTATCTTCTTTTGCCTATTGCTATGTGCTTATTTGATTGCTGTCCATAGAACACAAAATGAGAACATTTCCACTCTTTTCTGATTAGAAATCTCTGAAGTAGACCAATTTTGAGCTACCTCCATAGACTTGGCTAATTTAGAGTCAAAACAGGTCCCATCTTGACACACGCTGTCTGGGCCTCTTAGGGAAGGGCTGTAGGGCTGAACTTGCCAAAGTCAATGTACTGAAGATGTAGCAGCCCCAGGTCTGACAGGATCCAGGGTCCTTCTTGAGCTGGAGTGAAAGTTGAAGCTACATTCCTTGGTCTGCCCTAATGCACTGCTAAGGTTCTGGATGGCCTCAGTGTGCCTTGAGACCACATTGAAAATTAACTATTCTGTTTGAGTCTGTTGAATATTAAAAAGAGGTTTTCTAAGCGATGAACATCCAAAAAGACATTTCTAAGTAAACCGATGAATGGTTTTAGGAATACATTATAAAGGATTGACTACATGGGTTCCAAAGAGTTGATCATTAATCAGGCTCTGGTCTGAGTTTGGGCAATCATTTCCATAGTGAGAAAACAAATTAGCTTAGACTTTGAGCTAATTGATTTTAACCTGGGTGCACATGTCTCACTTATTATCTGTATGATATATGAAGACAATCTTTTTTGATTACATCCTGTAACTCATTTTCATGTCATGTACCAAATTCCAGACAGATTAAAATTTTACTCCAAAACACAGAAACTAAAAATATTAGAAGATGTATGTAACTTCTTCAGCTACCTTTTTTTTGACTTAAGGCTCAAAAGCAATAGAGAAAGGTATAACATAACATTAACATAAAAGGGTATAATTTCTTTTCAGATTTGTTTATTGATCAATGATAAATATTCTGAAAGATTTTTTTTATAATTTATAATTGGTAATAAAGTTCAAGGAAAATGAGGTTTACAACAGACTCTGAGATATAAGAAGAGTAGTTTATAATAACACGGAGGTTATTTTCTTTTTTCTTGTTTTTTAAGAGAAAGGGTCTCACTCTGTCATCTAGACACCTAGGAAGGAAGTGGCAAAATCATAGCTCACTGCAGCATCAAACTCTTGAGCTCAAGTGGTCCTCCTGTCTTAGCCTCCCAAGTAGTTAGGCCTATAGGCATGTATCACTATGTCTGGCTATTTTTTTTTTAAACTTTGTGTAGAAGGAAAATTCTTGGTATATTTCCCAGGCTAGTCTCTAACTCTTGGCCTCACATGTTTCCTTCTGCCTCAGTCTCCCAAAGTGCTGAGACTACACATGTGACTGAGCCCATCTATCTTCTCTTTTGATCCTGGGTCACACTTAGAAATAAAGGAAGGACTGTTTGTAGAGAACTAAGCACACTGGAGGTCTACTATTTATTTATGCTTCTGGCAGTACTGAGTCAGTTGGGCACCTTTCTAATGCTAGTAACCCTCTAAAACACTGGGTCCATTTATGTGATAAGAGAGATAGAGTCCAAAGATGTCTAGGCCTTCCCAGGAAGAGAAAAGTATGTATCTTGGTCATATTAAGTCATTCACTTATACATTCCCTATGATAATTCATTCATGTATTAATTTTATGTGTATGTCTGTGTCTGTGATATTAGTATTGGTGGACATATCTATTCTTTTTTATTCATAAATGGTTAGGTAAAGATAATTTCATATGGTTCACCTTAATATAATAGAGTTTTCAACTTTCTAAACTCTTGGAGTCTTCCAGAATAAAGATGACACAGAGAACCAGCAGACAGAATTGCCAGGAGAATTGGATCTGTGAAAAACAGACTTTTGGAATCTTAAGCCACTTTAATATTCTGATGCTTAGTAAGTCTTAAAGTCAATATAACACATATTTAAGGGATTTTTAAAAAGTACTTATGAATAAGATACAAGTACTTAAAAATAAGAAAAACCATTTTAGTGAGAACTAGGATTATGATAAGAGAAACAAAACTACCTAGTGGGTTTTGCAATAATTTAAATTTTGAAAGCACTACAACTCAGAACTAGAACAAGACAAGGGCAACACTGTCACCACTGCTACTCAACACAATGTTGGAAGTCTAAGCTAGAACAATCAGGCAACAGAAAGATATCAACTGCATCCAAATTGGAAAGAGGAGGTCAAACTATTGTTTTTGCTGATAATATTATCTTATATCTAGAAAATGCCAAAGAGTCCTGAAATTGATAAATAAATTCAGCAAAATCTCAGGTTACAAAATCAATGTACCCAAATAAGTAGCATTTCTATATACTATAAACAGTCAGGCTGAGAGTCAAATTGGAGACTCTCATAATAGCTACAAAGAAAACAAAATGCCTAGGAATATACTTAACCAAGGAGATGAAAGACCTCCACCAGGAGAACGATGAAACACTGAGGAAAGAATTGGCAGAGGACACAAACAAATATAAAAGCATAGCTTGTTCATGGATCAGTAAAATTCACATTGTTAAAATGTCCATACTATGCAAAGTGATTTATTCAGTGCAATCCCCATCAAAATACCAATGTCATATTCCACACGTCTAGAAAAAATAATTTTATACTTTGTTTGGCATCAGAAAAAAAATCCTGAGTAGCCAAAGCTATCTTAAGCAAAAAGAATGAATTTGAAGGCATCACATTACCAGACTTCAAACTATCCTACAAGGCTATAAAAACAAAAACAGCAATGTATTGCACAAAAATGGAGACAAAGACCAATGAAACAGAACTGAGTACCCAGATATAAAACCGTCTACATACAGCCACGTGATCTTTGACAAACCACACAACAATATATATTAGGGAAAATAACCCCTATTCAATAAATAGTGCTTGGAAAACTGGGCAGCCATGTGCAGAAGAATGAAGCAGGATCTCTGGCGCTCACCCCTTGCAAAAATTAATCCAAGATGGATAAAGGACTTAAATGTAAGGCATAAAACCAATATGAATGCTAGAGGAAAATGTACAAAAGACTCTTCTATATACTGGCCTAGGCAAAGATCCCAATGGCAATGACAGCAATGACAAAAATACACACCAATAAATGGGACTTGGTTAAATTAAAAAGCTTCTACACAGGGGCAAGGAAATGACCAACAGAACAAACAGACAATCTACAGAAAGGGAGAAAATATTTGCAAGGTATATTTCTGATAGAGGGCCAATAACCAGAATCTACAAAGAACTCAAGCAAATCAGCAAGAAAAAAACAAACAATCCCATTAAAAAGTGGGCAAAAAATACACAAACAGAAGTTTTTCTGAAAAATATAGACAAATGGTAAATAAACATAAGAAAAATGCTCAGTATCACTATTTATTAGAGCAATAGAAATTAAAATCACTATAAGATATCTCTTTACCCCCATTAGAATGGTTTTTATTAATAAGGTCCCAAAACAGTAGATTCCAGTGTGGATGCAGAGAGAAAGGAAAACTTGTACACTGTTGATGGTACTGTAAACTAGTATAATCTCTAGGAAAACAGTATGGAAACTCTTCAAAGAACTAAAAGTAGACCTATCATTTGAACCAGCAATCCCACTATGGGGTATTTTCCCAAAGGAAAAGAAGTCATTTTACCAAAAAGACTCCTGAACTCACATGTTTATTGCAGCACAATTCACAATTACAAACGGGTGGAACCAACCCAAGTAACCATCAATCCACGAGTGGATTACAGCTATATGTATACCATGGGATACTACTCAGCCATTAAAAAATAATGAATTAATGCCTTCTGCAACAATTTGGATGGATCTGGAAACCATTAACCTAAGAAAAGTATCAAAAAAATGGAAAACAATCACCATGTGTACTTGCCATTAAATCAGAACTAGATGAGCCTTTTAAGGAACTAGGCTATCTCAAGTAGTTAAACTGGAGTAATGTGCCTCTTATTATTGCCATTTAAAACTCAGTGGAAATCAAGCAGTGGGGAGGGGAGAAAGGGATGGGTGAAAAAACCTACCTAATGGGCGATGGGCACATTTATAGCCCTGACTCAAGCACTGTAAAAGTGATCCACGTAATGGAAAACATTTGTACTGCCTTAGTATTTTGAAATACAAACCCCCAAGTAAACAATAACAACAAAAAATTAAATTTTCCTATTACAATTAAAAGAGGCACATGAAGGTACTTACTTTCAAAAAGAATATTCAATAAATTAACAACTCATCCTCAGTAGTCCTCATTTGAAAGTATTCTTAAAATGGTCATACAATGCACTATTGGTTAAGAACAATAGAGAAATATTCAAGAATGATTCAGAAATACACCTTACCTATCTGATTTCTGCCTGAAGAATAAAATGCATTGACTACAGCTGCTCCGCTGATCCACCTATGAAAAACATAAGAACTCATTACAAATGCATTATCTGATTCAATCTGCAAACTATAATAAAAGCAGTATTACTATTCCTAGATGACTATTAACTTTTCCTTTGAAATATGATCAAGGAATTAAAATTAGCTCACTAGGTGAGAGCTCATTTGAAAGTGTTTCTATTTCTTGAAAACACCAGCATATAGTATATTCAGGTCTGCAATCTGTTATTTTATTTGCATGAATTTTTATGAAAGCATTTGACAGTGCAAACCCTATTAAAATGTATCTTTTCAGAAATTGCAATGAGTTAAGATTAGATTGAAATGTATTTAGTTTTATGCTCCTGATACTAGGTAACTATGACAACAATTCTGTATCAGTTGACAGAATACTGAAGTACAGGTCTTTAAAACTTCAGATTCAAGCATATTTAAAACATGAGCCTTTTAGGGAACTAAGCTATCTCAGGTACTTAAATTGGAGTAATGTGCCTCTGATTATTGTCACTTAAATCTATTTTTTTTTTAAATCCAACATTCTGTGCTGCTCCAGTAGCTCAAGATGCACAGAGGAAAGACAGACAAGGAAGAAGGAGGCCCCGGCCCTCCCATCACGAAGAAGCGGGAGGCCAAGCAGGTGGCGAATCCCAAATGAGAAAAGGCAGAACTCTGGCACTGGACCCCAAAAGGGACCTTTTCTGCTTTGTCAAATGGCCCTGCTGTATAATGCAACCAGCGTAACATGGTTTCTTGTACCCTCAATGAATCCCCAATAATAATAAAAATAAATAAATAAATAAATAAAAAGAAAGAAAAGCTTTCCTCTTGCAGCAGCTGAAAGTACCTCCTGTGATTAACCAGTTCACCAAGGCCTTGGACCACCAAACAGCTACTCAGCTGCTTAAGCTGTTCCACAAGTACAGACAGAGACAAAAAAAGAGAGGAAGCAGTGACTGTTGGCCTGGGCTGAGAAGAAAGTTCCTGCCAAAGGGGCTGTCCCCACAAAGAGGCCACCTGTCTTTTGAGCAGGGGTTACCACTGTCACCACCTCGGTGGAGAACGAGAAGGCTCAGCTGGTGCTGACTGCCCCTGGGTGGAACCCATGGAACTGACTGTCTTCCTGTCTGCCCTGTGTCAGAAAATGAGGGTTCCTTCCTGCATTGTCAAGGGGAAGGCCAGGATGGGGCATGTGGTCCACAGGAAGACCTACACCACTGACAAAGGAGCTCTGGCTAGGCTGGCAGAAGCTCTTAGGACCAATTACCACAGCAGATATGACGAGATCTATTGTCTCCAGGGACACCACGTCCTGGGTCCAAAACTTGTGGTCTCACACTGCCAAGCTGAAAAAGGCAAAAGCTAAAGATCTTGACACTAAACTGGACCAAACATACACTTCAGAGTATTCTGTACATAATAAAAATTATCCTTTGAAAAAAAAATCCAACATTCCTAATTCAGCAAAGGCATATTTTTGTACGACTCTAAAACGAAACTCAGGTAGCTCTAAAGTAGAGCTGTTTGTCGGTCTGTATATACCATACTGTAGGCTCTGTATAGGATCTAGAAATTTTATAAAATATAGTCCCTGACTTCAGGAGACTCTAGTTGAAGAGACGAGAAAGACTGATAAGCAATTATAATATAAGACCTGGAAGAGAGTTAGAGCGCTGAAGGACGGGGGCCGACGTTCTCATGTCTTTCTGATCAGAAGTGATGAAGATGGCCTATCAATAACTATGTGTTAACAACTTCTGTGCAACAGGAATTCTTATCTCAAAAGACTTACATACATCATTATACATTCACTGAAAAATGGACACTGTTTGACTTGAGATAACTGCTTAAAAGTTGGTACACATGCATACACTTAAGATAATTAAATAGTATCTAAAGGCTTCTTGTGGTTGTTCTACCTTCAGAGAAAAGCATGACAATTATTATCCTATTCACAGACTGAGCTTCCAGTAAGTACCATGAGGTAAACCAGAACTGTTTCTAGACCCTGCTTCACCAGGTAATCCAGGCATCTTCCTGAACTAGCCTTTTACTTGCAATATCAGTAACTATTCTGGAATGTCAGAGGTGAGTCCTAATGTGATCTCTTAAAACAATTGGCAGAGGGCCACATTATGTAACAATTTGCTGATAAATTCAGAGTAAGTATAAATGTTGTCTTCTGGTATATATCCAGAAGACCAAAAATCACATCACAATAAAGATATCTGTACCAGAATGTTTATTGCAGCCCAATTCATAATTGCTAAGTCATGGAAGAAAAGCCCAAGTGCCCATCAACCCACGAATGGATTAATAAATTGTGGTACATGTATACCATGGAATATTATGCAGCCTTAAAGAAAGATGGAGACTTTACCTCTTTTGTGTTTACATGGATGGAGCTGGAACATATTCTTCTTAGTGAAGTATCTCAAGAATGGAAGAAAAAGTATCCAATGTACTCAGCCCTAATATGAAGCTAATTTATAGCTTTCATATGAAGGCTAAAGCCCAATTATAGCACAAGAATATGGGGAAAGGGGCAAGGGAGGGGAGGGGAGGGGGGGGGATAGGTGGAGGGAGGGCAATTGGTGGGATCACACCTACAGTGCATCTTAGAAGGGTACTGGTGAAACTTACTAAATGCAATACCAATGTCTTCATATAGTGATTAAGAAAATGCCATGAAGGCTATGTTTAACAGTTCAATGAAAATATTTCAGATTGTATATGAAGTCAGCACATTGTGCCCCATGATTGCCCTAATGTACACAATTATGATTTAATAAAATTAAAAAAAATGATAAACTCAAAGAAACCCATAGTGATATACATTATAATCAAGTCATCAGATAAGGACAGAATCTTAAAAGCAGCAAATGAGAAGTGACTTGTCACATACAATGGCTCTCAATAAAATTTTAGCAAGCAAAGTGCAGTGGTGCATGCCTATTGTCCCATTATTCAGTAGGCTGAGGCAAAATGACAGCTTAAGACTAGGAGCTCAAGTCTAGCCTAGATAGTGAGATCCCATCTCTTAAAAAAAATGATTCCAGCTAATTTCTCATTAGAAACTTTAAAGATCAGAAAGCAGCAGGTTGAATATATTCAAAATGCTGAGGGAAAAAACTCAACTGATAATTAAATATTTAGTAAGACTACTGTCAGAAATGAGAGAGAAATTATGATATTCTCAGAGAAACAAAACTTAAGGGAGTTTGTTGCCACTAGATGACCTTCTCTGCAAGAAATGCTAATAAGGGACTCCTTCCGGTTGAAATGGAAGGAAGCTAGATGGTCACTGGATGCCATATGAAGAAATAGAGATCTCCAGTAAAAGTAAATAAAGGGGCTATTTTAAAAGTATTATTGTAATTCTAGGACGGCACCTGTGGCTCATCGAGTAGGGCACCGGCCCCATATACCAAAGGTGGTGGGTTCAAAACCAGCCTCGGCCGACCTGCAAAACAGAAAAATAGCTGGGCGTTGTGGAGGACGCCTGTAGTCCCAGCTACTTGGGGGGCTGAGGCAAGAGAATCGCCTGAGCCCGGGAGTTGGAGGTTGCTGGGAGCTGTGTGACGCCACGGCACTCCACGGAGGGCGATAAAGTGACACTCTGTCTCTACCAAAAAAAAAAAAGTATTATTGTAATTCTGGCCTATAACTCCACTTTTAATTTTCTATGTGATTGAAAGACAAATTCATAAAAAATCAATTATTAATCTATGTTGTAGGGTAATTTGTAGCACTGATAACAGAAAGGGGAGTTTGGATACTATAGGAACAGAGGATTTGTATGCTACTGAAGTTAAGTTGGTAAAAATTCAAATTAGATTTATTGTATCTTTATGATGTTGAACGTACATGGTGACCTCAAAGAAAATATCTAGTGAGTTTATACATAAGGAAATTACAAGGGAATTGCATTAGTCAGGGTTCATCAGAGAGACAAAACCAATAGACTATACACATATATGAGAAGGGATTTATTAGAGAAGTTGACTCACATGATTAGAGAGGTTGAGAAGTCTCACGACAGGCCATCTGTAAACTGGAGACCTTGTGATGCCAGGGACATGGCTCAGTCTAAGTCTGAAAGTCTCAAAACAAAGAAAATTGATGGTGGAATTCTTAGGTTGAGGCTGATGTCCTGAGAACACAGGGATCTGTTGGTGCAGTCCTGGAGTCCCAAGGCCAGAGAGCCCGGAGTTCTGATGGTCAGAAGAAGGAAAAAAAAAAGTGTTGAAGTCCAGAAGAGAGAGAGCTAAAATCTGCCCTTTTGTGTTTTTGTTCCATGCAGGTCCTTAGCTAATTGGATGGTGCCTGCCCACACTGAGGAGAGATCTTCCCCATTCAGTCCATCAACTCACATGATGATATTCTCTAGAAACAGCCTCAAGGACACACAGGAAGTAATGCCTTACTAGTTCTCTAGGTATTCCTCTATTCAGTTGGGTTGACAACTAAAATTAACTATTGCAAGAATGAAAAAGTTTCATGACAAAAAATCAGCTAAACACAAAGAAGGCGGTAATGAGAGACAAAAAGCTTTAAGATATGTGGAAAACAAAAAGAAAAATGGCAGAAGTAAGTTCATTCTTAACAATAATTAAATATAACTGGGTTAAGCCCTCCAATCAAAAGGTACAAAAGGTGTTTTTAAAACATAATCCAATTAGATGCTGTCTACAAGAGTCAAAGACACAAACAAGTTGCAAGTGAAAGGCTAGAAAAAGATGTCCCACGTGAATAGTAATCAGAAAGAGAGGTGAAGTGGCTATACTTCAGCCAAGACAGACTTTAAATCCAAAAAAGTGGTAAGAGACAGAGAATATTATATATTAATAAAATGCTCACAGGCTGGTATGGTTTGACTATATCCCCTCCAAATTTCAGATGTTGAAACTTCCAATGTGATGATATTAAGAGATGGGGAGTTTGTGTTGTGATAAGGTCCTGAGAGCTCTTACCTTATGAATGTGATTGAAACCTTTATAAAAGAGACTTCAGGCAGCATTCTGGCCACCGGCCTCTTCTTCTTCTGCCAAGTGAGGACACAGAGTTCCTCCCTTCAGGAGGATACAGGAACATGGCTCCATCTTGAAAGCAGAGAATAGTGCTCACCTGACACTGAACTTGCCAGGACCTTGATCTTGGGTTTCAGAGCCTCCAGAACTATAAAAAATAAATTTCCATTGTTTGTAAACTACTTGTTCTCATGTATTTTGTTACAGCAGCATGAACAAACCCAATGATAGACTCTCAAAATGTATGAAGCAAAAACTGACAGAACTAAAGGGGAAAATAGATTCTACAATACCCCATTTTCAAGAACAGATAGATTGATCAGACAGAAGATAAGTAAGAAAAGAGAGGCCTTGAATCACACAATAGACCAACTAGACCTAATGGACATATACAGAAATTCCATCCAACAACAAAATTCTTCTCTAGGGCACACCACATGTTAGTGCATATAAATAAGGGTTATTCTCTAGGGTACACCACATGTTAGTGTGCAAATCAAGACTTAATAGATTTTAAAATATAGATATGATACAAAGTGTTTCCTCTAACCACAATAAGGGGAAGTCAGAGGCTGGGCAGGATGACTTTTACGTATAATCCTAACATTTGGGGAGGCTGAAGTAGGAGGATAGTGTGAGATCAGGAGTTTGAGACCAGCTTCAGCAAGAGTAAGATCTTGTCTCTACAAAAAATAGAAAAAAAAATAGCCAGGTGTGGTGGCACATTCCTATAATCCAAGCTATTTTGGAGGCTGAGGCAGGAGGATTGCTGAGCCCAGGGGCTTGAGGTTATAGTGAGGTATGATGATGTCACTGCACTGTAGTCTGTGCAACAAAACAAGACCCTGTCTCAAAATTTTAAAAGAAGGAAAAGAAAAGATAAAGTTAAAAATCAATAATAGAAAGAAAATGGAAAATTCACAAATATGTGAAAATTAAATAGCATACTCTTAACAGGTCAAAAAAATCACAAAATTTAAAATTCTTAGAAATGAATGAAAATGAAAGCACAACATACCAAAACTTATGTAAATTTATAAATAGTTAAAATGATAAATATTATCATATATATGATATCTATATTTTACCACAAAAAAAGAAGTGCAAGTCAGATTGTCCCAAATGACCCATTACCCTCCCTTGCTAAATAACAGGGCCTTACACACTGAAATTGAGTGTGTATTTTCTTTTCTCCACCCTCGAGTCTGTTCTCATGCTACTGTCCCCAAGAAGTCTGGGTTCAAATGTGATACTTTAAGGAGACTGAGGGTTTATTCCCTAGCTGTTCAGCATCACATGACTCCCCGAGAGACTCAAGGATGAATGGAGTGATCTGAACCTAAAATACGGAAGTGGGTGCTGGTGAAAGAGGTCCCAGGGCTGGGAGAATTGCTTCAGTTTCTCTTCTGCTGACTATTATTTCTAAAAATAGTAGGGGTTATACTCCTTCCAAGCAGTGTTGTCCTGAACGGGCCATTCCTACTCCTTGATCTTAGCCCTCTTCTGCTTCCTACCCTCTCAAACTACCTGTTTCTCTCTTTTCTAAGCCCAATTCAAAAATCTGGAAGTCCCCCAAATTCTTCCAGTAAATTTCCTCTTGTTGAGTTGGTTAGATTTGGTCTCTACTGTATATAGCTGAAGAACGCAAACACCCTTGCCTCTGGACAAAGAGTCTCCAGGGTCTTCCTCCAACCTTCTTTCTGCTCATTTCTCAGGTCTGTGTTCCTCCAATTTTGGACTCCGTATTGCTTTAGGGAGGATCCTTCCTTCATCAGCCTCAGCCTCAAGAAACCCAACCAGTTGCCAGGGAGAGGAGAGGCTCACAGGTTCCAGAACTAATAAGGTTGATTCCCTCCCCAATAATTTCATTCACTCCCCTGATCAAATCCAATAATTATTCATCCTTATTTGGCAGTTTCCAATTTCACCTATTTCTGAAAGAAACAGTTTTTAAAATAATATATTAGGAAAAAACAAACCAACAAGCTCTTTAAATAACATCCCAGGAACAAGCATAAACCACCAAAGAAGCAATGAATGGAGGGCCTCTCTCTCACTGAGCCCCCGAGAGGGGACTCAGAGACAACCCCCTTCTCTCTTGAGTTGGAGTCAAGAACGTGCCAAGGGTCTCAGACAATTTATTTTTCTGCTGTTTAGTTGTTTGAGCCCCCTTTCAATATTTGGGGTCTTTCCCACCTTTGGCGAGCTAATGAGAAGCAGAAACGCTGTTCTACCAAAGAAAATGAAGAGCCAAATTGCTCAAGTTCCCAGCCCCACTTGCAGATAGGGATGGCATGCAGCAACCCAGACACACCGTCACATTCCTTTAAAGGGGGAGCAGGGATTGCTGCACACCAGGCAAGGACAGCAGCTGGGGCAACGCCAAGGGTCCCACCCCGCCTCTCCTGCATGGGCTGCAGGAGTGGCCACTGTCTTTAGATAGGTCCTCACTGGATAGGTTCCGTGGCATGAAATTGGCTGTGGCCTGGCATCCTTGTCCCAGACCTCGTTCAGCAGTCATATCTTACCAAGAATTCTGTGAGCTCCTAACACTCTTCCAGTAATTTCCTTCTTAGCTTAAATCAGCCAGGTATACATTCCTGTTGCTTGCAGCATATCACAGGCTGATATAGAGAGCGAGAGACACAATCAGAATCCAGGCCCTCAGGAGGCCCAAGTGTTTAGATTTCTGGAAAGTGAAAAGGTTTGTATTCCTTAGCCTGGCAGGTGAGGGCCTTTGTGATTGTGCCACTGCCATCTTCTCCTGTGCCCAGCCCTTATTTCTGTGGTTGTCCTGAATGACTATAGTCTGCCAAGCCTGTGCCTCTCCTTGAAGAGACGCCACACTCCTGTGTCTCATCTGGTGAATACTTATCACTCAGTGGAGGTGTAACTTTCTCCATGAAGCCTACAGCCAAGGATTGCTGACCCCATTTCCCACCTGCCTTTCCCGTGTAGATTCTGCCTGGAGATTCACCCATAGCACAGCAACTCAGCAGTGCTTGTATTTGTTGGTCTGCTTCCTAAACTGTCAGCTCCCCAAGACCAGGAACCACACATCACCATCTCTTCAACTCCAGTTCAAGCAAGATTGAATAAGAAAGATGCAGAAGCCAGGAACAGTTCCCGAGCAACATTCCAGTTGCATCAGGATCTGGGTGTCTGCTGAGATAAGTGGTAGGAGAAAGGAGGAGAGGGCATTCTCATACTGATTCTGTTAAACAGGATCACGAAGATTGATCATTCAGAAAGAGCCTGTGTGGCCTGTGATTTGTTTTGGTCCTGCACAAAATGTTATCCTGTGAGATAGGGAACTGGCAGTCCCCGCTCAGCGAGGAGTCATAAGATCTTAACCCAAGTCTCTGATGAAACAGGAGATGGCTGAGAAAGCAGCCAAAACCAGCTAGCACCCAGATGGCCTTGAACAAAACCTCAGGCTGCCCTCACCCCTCACTGCCCATAATATATTATGCGAGTTATAATATATTAGCACACTAAAAGAAACTCCTACCAGCGCCGTGACAGTTCATAAATGCCATGGTCAATCCCAGAAGTTAACCTAGAGGCTCAGAAAGAGGAGTCCTCAGTTTGGAGAATTCCCCACCCTTTTCCCAGAAATTTTATGAATAATCCTCCCTCTGCTAAACATCAAATTAAATAGAAAGTATAAAAAATATCCCAGACACCTGTAAGGTGCTCTCTGTTTTGAGATATAGCCGCTGCCCTGTCTATGGGGCAATCTCATTTTCTTTCTTTTCTTACTTTAATAAACTTGCTTTTGCTTTACTCTCTTGGCTCCCTTTTGGAATCTTCCCTGCATGAAACCGTCACAGGCATAAATGTTCTCACATTTCAGGACATGCACAAAACCAAGCAGTAGTGGCAAGTTTATTGAGTGAAAGTGAATGGGCTTAGGAAAGGCTTGGGTGGAAGCAAAGTGAAAGAAAGAGTGAGCCGCTGAAAAAGAGCAACTGCCTAGAACTACAAATGGTTGCTGTTTTTATTTGTTGAAGTCAAAGAGGCCTGGGCGGTCAATGTTCACTCTGTTCTAACTCGGTTCCCTTGTTTTCCAGTTGGGGGGGAGGTCAAAACCACAATAACCACAATGTTAACTTTCTACAACTGTAATACAATGGAGAAAAGGTCAATTTATACCTAAGCAACCCTGGGAAACTAATGGCTCCTTTCTTCCCCTCAGGTCTATTTTTTCCCATTCCTTCCTCCCTCGCTCAGACCTAACTGAGTACCTACTCTAACAAAGCCAAGAACCCACTTGGCCTTCAGATGGACCCCAATTTTGGAATCCACTTTCTTGTATCATCTTCTTGGTGTCCACCTTGGGGCAAATAGACCCAGGACCCCAGTTTAAGACAGGGCACCATTTAGACGTAAAGGATGGGCATGCCTCCCTTTGGTTGTTGGGCTGTGAATGGCTAACATCTTGATAGCCCTCTTTTAATTGTGTGCTTTTTGATTTTTTTATTGTGATTTATCTAATTCTTTTTATTTCAGATTGATATGAGGGCACAGATGTTTAGTTTACATTGTTTTCATTTCTAAGGTAAAGTTCAAGTTGTAGTTGAGTCACTCACCCAGGGGGTGTGTTGAGCACCCTCACATCCTCACATCGCGCACCTTAGGTGATCCCACCAACCACTTTTGCTTGCTCATAATTTGATCATTCCACTACTGCCTCAGGCAAGACACTTTCCTTGTTTACTTTGAAACTCTCCCCTTTTTTGACCTGACCAAGTTTAGTCACTCTTAACCCTTTGTTAGACCTCCACTTTGGATCTCAACCCTCTTGTATTCGTTTGGTCCAGTGGTTCCTATTTGTGTTGTATGTCTTTGAGGTGCCAATGCC
>CAUYRH010015578.1:0-20355 GCA_963574655.1 Perodicticus potto | reverse complement strand
AGTTGTCACTAATTGTCCTCGTGTCAAAGTTGAACACATAGGATTCATACTTCCACATTCCTGTGATGCTTCACTAAGAATAATGTGTTCCCCCTCCGTCCCGGTTAATGGAAATGCTGCAAAACTCCATTTTTTTTTTTTAAGGCTCAATAGCATTCCATGGTATACAGATACCACAGCTTGCCAATCCATTGCTGGGTCGAAGGGCATTTAGGCTGTTTCCACATTTTAGTGATTGTAAATTGAGCCGCAACAGTCCAGTAGAATAAACAGTCCAGTACCAGTGTCTTTATAATAGAAGGTATTTTCTTCTCTCTGGATAAATGCCCAGTAATGGGATTGCAGGATCAAAGGAGAGGTCTAGGTTGAGCTCTTTGAGGTTTCTCCATACTTCCTTCCACAAAGGTTGTATTCGTTTGCAGTCCCACCAGCAGCGTAAAAGTGTTCCTTGTTCTCCACATCCCCGCCAACATGTGTACGAGTTTTGAGATTTTGCGACATGGGGCCATTCTCGCTGGAGTTAGATGATATCTCAGGGTGGTTTTAATTTGAATGTCTCTACGCATTAGGGATGCTCATCATCCCTAATTTGTTCATGTGTTTGCTAGCCATTTGTCTGTCTTCTTCAGAGAAGGTTCTGTTCATCTCTCTTCCCCATTGATGTATGGGATTGTTGGTTTTTTCTCTTGGATTAACTTCAGTTCTGTAGAAATCCTAGTTACTTAGCTTTTGTCTGATTCCAAATAGGCAAATATCCTTTCCCATTGGGTAGTTTGTCTGCTCGCTGTGGTTGTTTTGTCTCCTTGGCTGTACAGAAGCTTTTCAGTTTCCCTTAAATCCCATTTGTTTATTATTGTTGTTGTTGCTTTTGTCATGGCAGTTTTCTTCGTAAGGTGTTTTCTCCAGGCCGATATCTTTCATTGTTTTTCCTATTCCTTCTTTGAGAATTTTTATCGTTTCCTGCCTTAAATTTAAGTCCTTTATCCATCTTGAATCCACTTTTGTGAGTGGAGAAATGTACGGGTCCAGTTTCTCTCTGTACGTGTGGATATCTGATTCTCCCAGCACCACTGATTGAATAGGGAGTCTTTCTGCCAGGGGAGTTTCTTGTTTGGTTTATGGAGGTTGTTGGTTTCATTTCCTGGTTTTTAATTCGAATCCAAATCTCTGTGCCTGTCGATCTGCTGTGATGGGTCTGCCCCAGTGTCTCTCGAGGTGGTGGGATGTGGCTGCCTGGATGATCGCAGAGGGCAGTGATGGTGCCTAGGCCGATCTCACTCCTCTCCTCATTTCCCCTCCTCTAGGGTGCAAGGCAGTTGGTGCGTCTCGGATCCAGCGGTCCTAGGCTGATGATGTCGAAGCTTCAGAAAGGACCCTGCTTCAGAAAGGACACCAGTGTCCCGAGGTTCATCTGCTGGTCGTGGAACCACAACTGCCCAGGTTCTAACCAGATTGCTGAGGTGCGAACACTTTGGTTGTCACCAGGAGTCCCTGGCGTGCATTCGTAGGATTCTGGGATATGGGCTTCTTTCAGGGCACAGCGTGTCATTCTTTTGCTTCTAGATCATCGCTGAGGACCTGTGGCTCAATGCTCTGGACCGCTGCCTGATCCCGGAAGACTCACCATTTCCGAGAAGAGAGAGGAAATCAGGCGAGCAGTCCAGGATTGGGCCTGGAGGCCGGCTTTGTGTGGTGTCTGGGGTATTGTGGAGTAGGTGAGTCTCCAGAGAATGTGAATTGGCCACCAAATGCTATCCCGGGGTTAGAGAGAAAGGCAAGTTGAGAGACCCACATGTCATGCTGGAATAGCTCAAGGCCAGTGGACGTTCAGGATCCCAGCTTTGAGTAAGAAGGGCTGAATCAGAGTGTTTCCCTGAATTGTCATGCCCTAGGTTTCCAACCACCCCAGCCGTTCCAAAGCCTTTTCCAGCCATTCAGTGGGCTCCCTGCGTCCCCTCGTACACGCCTCCCAGTACACGTGTTGAATTACCAGAGAATCTCTGTGCCAACTTGTCAAACTCCCAGCTTTCAATGAAAGCCTCTTCTAGCTGTTTATTTCATCGCTCAAAGCTGCAGTTGTGGTCAGTGGGGTGATTGGAATGAGGGCATTGTGGAGCACAGGAGCGGTGATTGCAAACGATGGCGAAATGTCAAGGGACAGTGTGCCTGCCCAGGGGAAGAATGTGGGCATCCAAACCCCAGGGTTTGCATGTCGTTTTGAGACTCTCAGTATCCTCTCAATTCATGGGAGTTCTTCTCTGTCTTTGTCTGTGTGTACTTGTACCCTTGTGATATCCTCTGTGTGTGTGAGTGTGTGTGTGTGTGTGTGTGTGTGTGTGTGTGTGTGTGTCTCCTCAGGTTAAGCCTGTGCTCAAAGCATAGCTTTCTAGGATTGAGGATTGAGAGGCGTCAGTGGGTACAGTCAGTGACATTTCTATGTGTCTCACGAACAGGAGACAATGGAGGAATGGTTGTTGATGTAATGGGCACAGAGGACATGTCTTCATGTGGAGTGGCAATAAAGCGTACCAAGTGTTGCTGGGTCCCTGTGTGCCTAGGATGGCCGGGATGACCCAGTGAATGAATGAAAGCACTTGGAAGTTTTGAGTTTTTTGTTGGGAATCCGTGTGTAAACCCACCTCAGCCCCAGAAGTGGAGGCGTTGGGCCCAACTGGAGCATAGCGTGCAGAGACTGGCGTTGTGTGTGCCTCACGCGGTTAGCTTGGGTAGGTGAGGACACGATCAAGCCCGGAGGACCGACCCTCTGCAGCCTTTGCACTTGGGGAACTGGGAGTCAAGGGCCTTTGGACAGGCATCATGCATTGCTGGCAACCCCTAGTTACCCGGGAAGGAATAGAGTGTGGGATTGCTCACAGGCCTGATGGGAGGCAAGGAAAGGCAAATGTGACCCTTGGTACAGCGTGGGACCTTGTTCCTTCGGGGGGCTGTCCATTCACCCTTGGTCCCTGGCCCACACACCAAGCGCTGAGGCCATCCTTCCCTGTAGTTTTTATTTAGAAGCGCAAGTGTGATGTAGCTTTTTGCAGGATTGGAAAAATGGCACGGTGAGCAAGAAAAAGGGCCCTTGGCATTCTGAGTCTGGGGAGGAGAGCCAAGGAGAGCTGCAGGGAGGAGGCGGATCCTTCCCTGACCCATGCCTCCTTTCGCACGTATGTCCTTGTGTCTGGACATGCAGGTGGCCACAAGCAGAGGTGGGGAGAGAGGGTCTGGATTTGGAGGCACATGCCAGCAGGGGGCCTGTGAGAGGGTCCTCCGAGGTCGAGGATCACAGGCTGAGAGAGCACGGCGTTCTGCCCAGTTGACATGGAGCAAGGCATAGGCCTTTCCCCCTGCCGCCCTTGCAGAAAAAGATGCCCAAATGGTGGCACGTCAAGGAATGACTGACTCCCGTGTGAACTTGCTGGTCAGTAGTCACTGAGAGGGAATGGACATCCAGATATAGTGGTGGGCCGGAAGAGGCCAGGGCAGGAAAGGTTCTTCACACTTACCGTGTATCGTGGGAAAGGGCAGCGGCGCGTCCGGGAGAGAGAGAGGAAAGGGGCTACAAGGTTTCCTCCGGGTGGGCTGTGCCATTAGAGAGGGAGCCGCTTCCAAAAAAAACCCTGGTGAGCATTGCAGTGTTAAAGGTTCAAGACTGCCAGAGCTCTCGGTGGACACTTCTAAATGGGTCAAAGGAACTTGTCCCAGTCTCAGTGCAAGACAAATATTTCCTTGGGCAAACGTCATGCAACTATCTGCCTCCTTTGCATGTGTTTGATTCTGAACCACACTTGTCGGCCCCTGTATCTATCCTCAGTGCTACTCTGCTGTGACGTGGTGGGCGGGGAGGGGACTCTGCCCATGCTTTCCCTGTTGTGAGCCTGGCTTGGCAGATCCTGCCAGCTATCCGTGGGCACAGAGAGGAGCCCCACCAGAGTAGGCAGCGGACCACACTGGGGCTCCTTGGCCAGGCCCACGTTTGCTATTCTCTTTCAGTCACAGTTACTGGGAATGACATTTGCTTTCTGAGTGTCCACGGATGTTGTGCACTGGCCTAGTTGCGTCTCCACGGACCCTCTAGGGTAAACTGTGGGGTCTGGTAGACCTGATATATCTAGATGCCCAGTGGACAAGGGCCTGGCCTGGCAGGCCAAGACTACTGAAGGGATGACAAGCCACAGGCAGTAAGTTCTGAATCCACCCTGTAGAAATCAGGGCCACTGCTTGGCCCTGGGACCCACCCCAGACAAGGGGCCCAGGGACTTGATGCCAAAGCCACAGGCTGGCCTGAGTTGGGGTGCAGTGTGTGTTCGCATACAAACATCCCATTGTGTGTTGTGTCCCTCTTGGTGCCTGTATCCACTCACAGGTCTGTTGTTGTCCGTGTGTCCCCTGACCACCCCTCTGGGAACCGTGTGGGTTCCACGGTTACAGAGTGCCCTCTGGGACTCTCTCCACCTGAGAACGATCTCCGTCTGTCTCAGCACGACACCTCCCTCTGTGTCTCTTTCTGCCTTCAAGGCTCCCTCTCTCTCGCTGGGTCTGTCCTAGCCCGCCACGTTTATCTGTTCTACGCAACAGACCACTCTCTTCCTTAGTTCGCCCCTACAGCTCTCGGTATATTGGTGTCCGTCTGTCCTACCACAGCTTGTCTCTATGTATCTATCTCCTTCTCCCCCGCGGCATCTGTGTGTTATCACTCTCTCTCTCTCCTCTCAGCCGTCTCTCTATTTTGCCCTCTCTCTCTTATCGCCCTTGTGATACCCCTGTCACTGTGTGTTTCACCCCCTAACCATACCTCTCTGTGTGAAAGTCACTCATTCCTCCATTCTCGTTTCTCGCACTGTGTCCTCACATTTCTGTCTATTGCTGGACCTGACAAAATACATCCTCTTGTCTGACGACTTCTTTGCCCTGCATGGTAACATTCACGGCTGTGTGCCCATGTCTGCATCACTGCAGCTATACTCTCTGCCATTCTACGGCTCTGGGCACCGTCCCTGTTAACATGAAGATGTTGTGACATCCTCCTGCAATCACAGACAGAAACGTTTTGATCTCATTTAAACAGGCTTTGGAAGTTGCTAGTTTCTGATGGGGATGCTCATGCTAGTAGTGCTTCTAAGCTTTGGGACGTGGCCCACAAAGCCCTGTCCCTCAGAGTCAGGAAAAGGGAGTGGCTGTTGCAGGAACCCTGGGGGTGGGGGGGATGGAGGTATATTGGGGATTTCATGGAGCCCAGCGAAACTCAGCAGTCCCGGTCCTGAGGGAGGGAGCCGGGGAGCTCTCTGATTTCCTTTATGCGTTCTCAGGATAGAGGTGGACATTTCCTGGGAAGTACTCACCATTTCAAAGGACCTGTAGCTTCCATGGACTGCGGGTACACAGTTAACCCAACATTCCCTGTCAGGTATGGACACGGGCAGCTGGCCTTGTGCTTTCTGGGCCATCCAGCGGGAGGTGACCAGAGAGCTGGTTGGTCCGCAGTGGTGGTCACCTGCATCCCGGAAGGGAAGGGCGCAGGTCAGGAGTGATGATGCTGATAGCCATGCAGGGCACGAGGATGTGTCTAGGCGATCGTGGTCTGGTGTCCCATGATTATGAAGGTCTTCTCAAGGAAAAAGCTAGGATGAGAAACTGCAGGCCCTGCCCAGGGTGCTTTTCTGGGAGGAGAAGGCCCTCAAGGTAGCAGTAGCGTCATGTGTGTGTACTTAGTGGTGTAACCCTGACCCGGTGAACAGGCACAAAGCAGCAAGGAGGAGCTATTCGGTAAGAATGCAAGGGACAGCCTGTTGCCGCCCAAACTGTCAGGGTCTCGTGCACCTTCTCTTCCCCTCTAAGGGAAGCCCAGCTTCTCTCCTCGTGCCCTGGAGAAGTGTAGTCATATGATATCCAGCACGTGGAAGGGACCGGCCAGCTCAACTGCCTGCAACAGGAGGGCACGTGAGCGATGGCCCTGGCAAGGCAGAGCTCCAGCCAGTCCGGTCAGTTACCAAAAATGTCTGAGTGTAACTCTACTCAGCAGCCCCTATGCCTGTGTGGGGACAGAGGGTGGATACAGGTGCCAGGACATGTGGGCATGAACGACGCACCTCATGTGTGGACCTGACAATCATGCAGCCAGAAGAAACATAACAGACTTGAACTCACTATCCAGATGTAGTGGGGTGGTCCCACCAGTAGAAGGACCCTCCTTTCGAAGCGTTTGGAGGAGGAAGTGTGTATCTCCCATAAAGTAGTATGTGGGTGTGTTGTGCTTTGCCACAGACTTAGTGCAGGAACACCCTCACCATCCCTATCCGGGCACCACCGCCTTCAAGTGGTCCGGACATTTGAAGTGTTAGTCAAGATGATCCACAGCCAGGTTGGCCCCGGCATTGCAGGAGACAGGGAGGCGGGGTTTCCTTGGGATGAGAGGGAAGCATGCCGAATGAGCCACTGCTATCCCCAAGGGCCCCTTGGGGATGTGAAAGTCCCGAGAGCGGGCCCCTGTGAAGGCTGCTGGTGGGTCACCACCTTTACTCGTGGACACCAGGGGTCAAAGCCAACTATGGTATGCGTTCCCATCTTGTAGCCTGCTGGGAAAAGCTGTCTCTCCTACTACTCTCTGTGTCCCCATGTCCCTCTTCCTTCCGCTCTCTGCTACCCTTCTCATTCTCTGCTTGTCAGGTCCTTGCTGACCTTTGCTTCTGCCTCTGTCACGCTCCGTCATCCACTGTCTGTATGCCTGACGCTGGCCATGGGGACAGATCTTCTGCGACCTCGAGCTTGTGTCTGGGCTATTCTCTGAAGCATGGGCTCTCTTTTGTGCTGGGTGTTGGTTTCGTAAAAATGAATCTCTGGGATCTCCTGGGTGTCCAGAATAGCCAGGACGAACCCTGAAATGCCCCTGACCTACCTGGCCTCCTCCCATTGTCTACAGATAGAGGCGTGCGGCTCTTTTTCAGAGCACACGTGGAACAGAAGCTGTAGTGATGTGTCTCACTCATTGATCAGGACCGGTTTTTCTGCAAGGCCGATCCAGGCGAAGGTGACACCGTTGCTACCCGAGGACCACACCCCTTGTTCTCTAGAAATCCTCCTCCACCTCGCTCGTACCTCCTCTAGGGAGTTGGCTGCACCGAGCTGTGCGCACGAGCAGTGAGGGATCCTACTGGAGGGCCCTCCGTGATCCTTCTTGACTGGCAACTTTGACCTAGTTGCTGCCCTTTCCTGGATCTGAGCCAGACCTTATAGCGCAGCTGGCTGTGCAGCTAAGTCCTCTTAGTCTCGCAAAGCCCTCAAGAAAGCCAGGGAGTAAACAGGGAATCCTCAGCTTCGACGTGCGATCCTGCTGCGGATGAGACGTTGCTGGTGGCTCTTACTAGTATATGTCGTGAAAGGCTTTCCGTGTTCCCTCTTGCTGTATGAGATATCACTGTCAGGGACCCAACCAGAGAGGACAGGGGGAGCTGCGCACTTGAAACGCTCACCAAGGCCAAAAGCATGTGGCAGCACCAGCTGCGGGCCTGCAGGCGTTCGCAGGTGCTGGACTGGGACGCGCTGCGTCCCGCCGTGCCACCAGAGGGCGACCCTGCAGGGTTAGCAGTCTGAACCCCTCATGTATTGGCTGAAGGGCAGGTGGAGGCCCTAAGGCCGCCCTAAGGCCCTCCAACCAATGGCGAAGCCGGGCACCCGAGGGCAGCGTGTGCGCATGCGTAAAGCGTTGGACCCGGCCCCCACCCTCGCACCCGGGGAGTGGAGGAAGTAGACGCGGCTCTTTGTGGTCGGGGAGAGTGTGCAGCCTGAAGCTCTGTGTGTGTAGGCCCGAGGGTGCAATCGCAGAGGTTGGAGCTGCCTTCCGCCCCACCTCCCACCCCCCGTGGCGAGCCAGGCAGGGCCGTGTGGTGCTCCGCCTCCCCGGGAAGCCTTAGAGGACTTAGGTCAGGGAAACGCTATTCTGCAGGGCGAGGCGCAGGGACTGGCAGGGGAACGAGCCCAGGAGGACAGTGGTTACAGATTTGTGGGCTGGGAGGTTCGTGTGGTGTTTCGTGGGCAGGCCGAGGCAGCCAGCGTGTCCATGGAGCTGGCTGTGCAAGAGAGCTTCAGTGAGGCGGAGCCGGAGGGCGCGGAGTTCCTGGTGGTGGAGTCAGAGCTGGGGGTGGCCGAGGTGATCGAGATTGGGCAGATGGAGGAGGTCATGGAGGGGGAGCAAGCGATGCCACAGCTGACCAGGGACAATGAGCATGAAGGTGAAGAGGACGGCCAGGAGGAGGAGGAGGAGGAGGAGGAGAACGGGCAGGCAGTGGAGGGGCGCTTGGCCCCCAGGCAGCGGTCTGCCCTGGGAGCTCTGCAAGAGATCCAGCAGGACCTGAGCAGAGTGGGTGCCCGAGGCAGCATGGACTCTGCTCTCCTGAAGCGAGAGGTCCGGCAAAGGATGAAGGCACAACTTGAGCGCAGGAGCACCATCCTCCAGAGCATCCCTGGCTTCTGGGCCAAAGCCGTATCCTTACTGCTATTTCCTTCATGAGGTCTTGCACTGGGCAAGGCAGGGGACCAGAGGGGATGGGCTGCTCACGGGAAGGGAAGGGGAAAGGACTGTGCCCAAGGCAGAAGAGACAGCAGGAGTTGGGTCGGGTGACACTAGGGCCCTCTTCTCACAGCCACTCGCTGTCAGCGTGGACGGACCTTAGCGACCTGCAGGTAGTGAGTGAGCCTGTGGTGGGGACAGGGAAGAAAGCTGATCTCTCTAAAGTAGGACAGACACAAAAAGAGCCCTTTTCAGGCAGCACAACATTGAAGGGAACATTCCTGGGGAAGGGTTTTGATGAATGGGAGGACTAGCGAGGCAGTGATATACAGGCTGTGGCTGGTTGCAGGAGTTGGACACCTCCACCAAGGTGCTCCAACCCTGGGCCTAGGTTGTGCAAGGTGCTGTCCTCTGGAACATACTCGCTTTCCCCAGAGTCTCCTTTGGTTCCCAGCAGCTGCTGTTGCTGCCCTCCAAATACAGACGAGAGGCAGTAATATATGCCTTGCCGTGTAGCCAAAGAGCCTTTAGGGTACCAGGCTTAGCCAGGTGTTAGTTACACCAGTGGAAGTCCCACTGGAGAGGAAGGAGGGGGAAGGGTATCCTGAATGTGGGGAGAATAGGGCCCATCCTGTGGGCCCAGCAGCAGCACCCCAGGGCCGACTGGGACTCTGTAAGCCTGGTTTGCTAGCTAACCTTCCGGAAATAAGTGCAGCCAGTCATTGGTGGTCACACCACGACAGGAAGGAGTGGCCTAAGGATGTCTTAGAGAAGTCATGGTCTGAAGAAGATGTGGGAGCCGTCGGGGTTTGAAGCCCGGCGCGTCCCCCTGTCCGACACTCCCATACTGTCGATGCTCTCCAGACATGCCCATGACATGGCGCCTAGTTCCTCTTTCCCTGACTAGGAAAAGGGCCTTAACCTCAGGCAGATAGTGAACCACCCACAGATATCGACTATAATCACAGAGGAAGATGAAGATGTGCTTGCCTTCCTGACCAGATTAGAGGTAGGCCAGGGAGGCTGATTCTGGTCTGGCATGGGTGGTTGTGGTGGCATTTGAGGGGCAGAGCTGTGAAAGAAAACCACCAGAAACCCTGCCTACCTCAGCTCACCCAGCCCTGGTCTCCTTTCGTCTTGGTGCCATCTCCCATTGTCTCCCGGCAGGTGGAGGAAGTTGGACTTCCCAGGGAAGGCTGCAGGTTGAAGTTTTTCTTCCATCGGAACCCCTACTTCAAGAATGAAGTGATCGCCAAGGATTATCTCCTTACTAGAGCTGGTGGGATGTGGCTGTCTCGGTGATTGGGGAGGGCAGTGTTGGTGCCTGGGACGGTCTCAATTTTCACCTAATTACCTCTCCTCCAGGGTACAAGGCATGTGGTGCCTCTCCGATCCAGTGGTCCTGGGCTGATGACGACGAAGCACCCTGTTTTGAGAAGGACACCAGTGTCCGGAGCTTCATCTGCTGGTTGTCAAACCGAAACTGCCCAGGTTCTAAGCAGATCGCTGAGGTGTGAACCCTTTGGTTGTCACCAGGATTCCCCGGCGTGCATTTGTAGGATTCTGGGATGTGGGCTTATTTCAGGGCACAGCGTGTCATTCTTTTGCTTCTTAGATCATCATCGAGGACCTGTGGCTCAATCCCCTGGACTACTACCTGAAGGAGGAGACATGATGACGGAGAAAAGAGAAGAGGTCAGGTGAGGAGCCCCGGATTGGGCCTGGAGGCCTGCTTGTCGGGTCACTGGGGTATAGTGGAGTAGGTGAGTCTTCAGAGTGGATGCAGTAGCCGGCAAATTGTATCAGTAGCCGGCAAATTGTATCCAGGGGTTAGAGGGAAAGGCAAGTTGAGAGACCCACATGATATGCTGGAAGCTCAAGCCCGATAGAGGGCTAAGGATCCCTAAGAAAAAGCAGGGCTGTACAGTGTGTTTTCCTGAATGGTCATGTCCTGGGTGTCAAGCCACCCTGAAGTCTGTCCCCGCCATTCCCAGCCATTCAGCTGGGCTCCCCGCATTCCTCCGTACGAGGCTCCCAGGAGTTGTGTAGATTGACTAGAGAATCATTCTGGAAACTTGTCAAACTCCCAGGTTTCAAGCCAAGCCTCTTCCAGCTTTACTTATTTATTTTTTTTCATAGCTCAAAGCTGCAATTCGGGTCAGTGTGGTGGTGCGAAATGAGGGTGTGACTGTAAGAACAGGAGCGGCGATTGCAAAGGATGGGAAAATGTCAAGGGACAATGTGCCTGCCCAAGGGAAGAATGTGGACAGCCAAACCCCAGGGTTGGCATATCATTTAGAGATTCAGGGTATCCTCTCCATGCATGCGAGTTCTTCTCTGTCTTGCTCTCTTCTGTTCGTTCTCTTGAGGTATCCTGTGTGTGTGTGTGTGTGTGTGTGTGTGTGTGTCTGTTGCCTGTGCTTGAACCACAGCTGTCTTGATGCCAGCAACGACGGATTGAGAGGCGTCAATGGCTGCAGGCAATAAATGTTCTCTATCTGTCACAAACAGGAGACAGAATGGAGGAATGGTTGTTAGTGTAAAATGCACAGAGGATATGTCTTAATGTGGACTGGCAATAAACTCTGCCAAATATTGCTGTGTCCCTGTGTACCGAGGTGGGCTGGAGTTGACCCAGTGAATGAATGAAAGTAGTTGGAACTTTAGAATTTTTTGTTGGGATCCCTGTGTAAAGCGTGAGCAGCCCGAAACGTGGAGGTCCTGGGTCCAACAGGAGCATAGTGTGCAGAGAGACTGGCACTGTGCCTGACGTGGGTAGCTCGGGTAGGCGGGGCAAAGATAAAGCCCAAAGGACTAACCCTCTGCAGACTTTGCACGTGGGGAACTGGGAGTCATGGGCCTTTGGACAGGCATCATGCATCTCTGGCAACCCCTAATTGACTGGGAAGGATTAGAGTGTGGGATCATTCACAGGACTGACAGGACACAAGGAAAGAAAAATGTGAACCTTGGTACAGCGTTGAGACCTTGTTCCTTTGTGGGGGGCTGGCTGTCCGTGCACCCTCGGTCCCTGGCTCGCACACCAAGCATTGAGGCCAGCACTCCCCGTAGCTGTTTTGTAGAAGTGCAAGTATATGCAGCTGCTGGCAGGATTGGAGAGTGACAGGGTGAGTGAGGAAAAGGGCCCCTGGCTTTCTGTGTCTGGGGATAGCGCCAAGGAGTGCTGCAGGGAAGAGGCGGCTCCTTCCCTGAGGCACGGGGCCCCATGCCTCCTAGTACCCACGTGTCCTTGGGTATGGACACGCACATGCCCACAAGCCGAGGCGTTGAGAGAGCAGCCGGATTTATAGACTCATGCCAACGTCGGGCCCTGTGAGAGGGTCCGCTGAGGATGAGGATGCCTGGGTCAGAGAGCATGGCATTCTGCCCAGGTGACACGGAGCCAGGCGTAGGCCTTCCACCCTGCCCCCTCTGCTGAAAAAGGAAGCCCGGGCATTTCATGGGATGACTGACTCCCGTGTGAACATGCTGGTCAGGAGTCCTTCAGGGAGGAATGGACATCCAGACATAGTGTGAGGCTGGAAGGCGCCAGGGCAGGAAAGGGTCTTCCTGCTTACTGTTTATTTTGGGAAAGGGCAGTGGCGCCTCTGAGAGAGAGGGAGCAAAGGGGCCACAAGGTTTACTCCTGGTGGGCTTTGGCCTTTGAGGGTTTGTCCCCACTCCCCCACCCCCCAAGGATCCAGTTGCCAAAAACCTCTGTGAGCATTGCCATCGTCTTAAGGGCTCAAGACTGCCAGAGCTCCAGGTGGGCACTCTGAATATGAGCCTTAAGACTTTGTCCCAGTCTCAATGCAAGACCGACATCTCCGTGGGCAAACATCATGCCAGGATCTCCCTCCTTCACCTGTGTTTGATTCCCAACCACACTTGTTGGCCCCTGTTCCTATCTCGGTGCTACTCTGCAGTGCCGCGGTGGGCAGGGAAAGGACTCTGCCCAAGCTTTCCCTGTCGTGCGCCAGGATTGGCAGATCCTGCCACCTATCACTGGGCACAGAGAGGAGCTCCACGCGGACCACACTGGGCCTCCGTGGCAAAGCCCAAGTTTGCTATTCCTCTCTCAGCCACAGTCCTAGGAATGGCATTTTCCCTTGAGCATCCACCGATTTTTATGCACTGGCCTACTTGAGTCTCCATGGACCCTCTCGGGTAAACTGTGGGTTCTGGTAGACCTGATGCATCTGTGTGCCCAGTGGACAAAGGCCTGGCCTGGCAGGCCAAGGATCCTGAAGGGATGCCAAGCCTCACACAGCAAAGTCTGACTCTACCCTGTAGAAATCAGGGCCACTGGCTTTTCACTCTGTGACCCGTCCCAGACCAAGGGCCCAGGGACTTGACGCCAAAGCCACGGGCTGGTCTGAGGTGGGGTGCAGTGTGTGTGTGCGCATACGAACGTCCCATAGTGTGTTGTGTCCCTCCTGGTGCCCGCATCCAGTCACAGGCCTGTTTGTGTCTGTCTGCCCCCTGACCACCACTGTGTGTGGGTTCCGCAGTCACAAAGTGCCCTCTGGGACTCTCCTCCACCTGAAAACAATCTCTGTCTGTCTCAGAACGACACCTCCCTCTGTGTCTCTTTGTGCTTCCAAGGCCCCCTCTCTCTCCCTGGGTCTGTTTTGCCCACCACCTTATCTGTCTCTTCTCCCCAGCAGACAACCCTGTGTCTGTCCCTCGGCCCCTTGAGGTCTCTGCATGTTGGTGTCTGTCTCTCCCAGCACAGCTTGTGTCTTTGTGTCTCCTAACCCGCAAGGCAACTTTGTGTATTTCTGTCTCTCTCCTCTCAGCCCTCTCTCTATATGGCCCTCTCTTCACAACCGAGCCCTCCCTCTCATTTCTCCCTTCTGACAGCCCTGTCACTGTGTGTTTCCCCCTCCACATACCTCTCTGGGTGACAGTCACTCATTCCTTCACTGTCAGTCTGTCTCCCACTGTGTCCTCAACTTTCCATCTATTGCTGGGCCTGACAAAATACATCCACCTGTCTGAAGACTTCCTGGCCCTGCCTGCTGACTTTCGCATCTGTGTGCCCGTGTCTGTGTCAGTGCACTTCTCACGTCTGTCCTACTGTGGCTCTTGGCAGTGTCGCTGTTAACATGAAGGTGTTGTGACATCCTCCTACAATCACAGACAGAACCTTTTTTTATCTCAGTTAAACAAGCTGTTGCAGTTGCTAGTTTGTCATGGGGATACTCATGCTGGTAGTGCTTCTAACCTTGGGGCATGGCCTACAAAGCCCTCTCTCTTACAGTCAGGAAAAGGGAGTAGCTTTGGCAGAAGCCCTGGGAGGACGCAGTTACTGCAGTTTCCACAGAGCATAGAGAAACTTACCGGGCTCCAGGTAGACGATTCAGCACCCACGGTCCTGGGGGAGGGAGCCGGGGAGCTCCCTGGTGGGGCCACATTTTTATGTCTCTTGTTTTCTTTATGCATTCTCAGGATAGAGGTGGACATTTCCTTGGAAGTTCTCACCATTTTCAATGTGCTGTAGGTTCATGGACTGCAGGGCCACCCTTTCCCCAACATTCCCTGTCAGATCTTGACCCAGTCAGCTGGCGCTGTTGGTTGGCTGGATCCAGTGGGCGGTGTCCAGACTGCTGGTTGGAAGTGGTGAGCACCAGCATCCCGGGATGAAAAGGGCTCAGGTTAGGAGTGAGGCTGATAGACATGCAGGGTACAAGGATGTGTCTACATGATCATGGTTTGGGGTCCAAATTAGAAAGGTCTTCTCGAGGAAAAACTTGGGATGAGAAACTGTAGGCACTGCCCAGGGTGTTTTCTGGGAGGAGAAGGACCTGCACGGCAACAGTAGTGTCATGTGTGTCTACCTTGTGGTGTAACCCTGTCCCGGTGAGCAGGCTCGAAGTAGCAACGTGGAGCTATTCCGTAAGAAGGCAAGCTTAAGCTTGTTGCCACCAGACTTTGTGGGTCTCATGCACCTTCTCTTCCCCTCAAAGGGACGCACGGATTCTGTACTTTGCCGGTCGAGGTGTAGTTGTATAATATCCACCATTAGGGGGGGACCACCAACCTCATAGCCTCTACCAGGAGGGCACGTCAGCCCTGGGACCAGCAAGGCAGAGCTCCAGCCATGCCGTGCGGCTACGAACGGTATCTGAGTGTAACTCTACTCAGCAGCCCCTATGCCGGAGTGAGGAAACGCCTCATGTGTGTACCTGACAATCATGCAGCCGGAAGAAACATAGAACCCCAATAGACGTGAACTCGCTATCGAGATCTAGTGGGATGGTCCTACTTGTAGAAAGTGCCTCCCTTTGAAGGGTTTGCAGGAGGAAGCGTGTATCGCCCGGAAGTGTAGTACGTCGGTGTGCGTTGCTTTGCCACAGCCTTAGCACGGACACACCTTCACAGCCCCACTATGGCCGCCACCGCCTAAGTGCTGTTCCTCTGGACATCTGAAGTGTTAGTCAGGATGATTCGGGTTGCCCCCAGCCGCTCTACCCAAAGGCTGCCAGCACTGCAGGAGACAGGCAGGCAGGTCTTCCTTGGGATGAGAGGGAAGCGTGCGGAATGACCCACTGCCATTTCCAGGAGCCGGCTGGGTGGATGAGTGATCCTGACGGTGGACCCCTAGACCAGAAGGCTGCTGTCTGGTCACCACCTTTTCGGGTGTCCACCCGGGGTCAGAGCCAACTACAGTGAGCGTCCCCGTCTTGTAGCCTCCTGGGAGAAGCTGTCTCTCCTGCTACACTCTGTGTCCCTCTTTCCCTCTTCCTTTCACTCTCTGCCGCCCTTGTCATTCTCTGCTTGTCTGGTCCTTGCTGACCTTTGCCTCTGCCTCTGTCACACTCCGTCATCCACTCTCTGTCTGCCTGATACTGGGCATGGGGACAGAGCTTCAGCCACCTCCGGCTTTCTCTCCTGGGTGTCCAGAATGTACACTGAAACACTCCTGACCTGGCCTCCTCCCCGTTTCTACAGATAGAGGCCTGCAGCTCTTTTTCAGAGCACACACCAAACAGAAGCCCTAGCATGTGTTTCCCTTATTGATCAGGACCGGTGTTTGTGCAAGGCAGATCCAGACAAGGGCGACGCCATTGCCTCGCAAGGACCTCACCCCATGTTCCCTAGAAATCCTCCTCCGCCTCGCTCGCTCGCTCGTACCTCCTTCCAGGGAGTTGGCTGCACCGAGCTGTGCACAAGGGGAATGAGTGATCCTGCTGGATGGCCAGCCGTGAGCCTTTTGAATGGCAACTTTGACCTGGGTGCTGCCCCTCCCTGGCTCTGAACCAGACCTCTTCTCGCGCCGCGGGTTGTGGAGCTGAACCCTCTTGGTCTAGCAAATCTCGCGGGGAAGCCAGGGAGTTAAGAGGCAATCGTCAGGCTCATGGTATCCTGCTGCCGATTGAGGAGACAGTGCTTGGCGGCGCTAGCTAGTATGCGTCGTTAAAGGATTTCCGTATTGTCACTTGTTCCACGAGATACCAGGGACCCAACAGCAGGGAGGCCAGGAGCAGATGTGCTCTTGAATGCTCATCAAGGCCGTAAGCAAGTGGCAGCACCAGCCGCAGGCCTGCAGGAGTTAGGCGGGCGCTGGACTGGGACACGCAGCTTCCTGCTGTGCCGCCAGAGGGCGCACCTGCAGGGTTAGTAGTGTGAGCTGAGGCGCCAGACGGGGCAGGTGGAGGCACCGCCCTGAGGCCCTCCAACCAATTGGCGAATCGGGGCACCGGGGAGCCGGGTGTGCGCCAGCGTACGTGAAGAGTCTTCCGCCTCATCCCCTCCAGCCCTGGCACAAGCAGGGTGAAGACGCAACTGAGGCCGGAGGCGGTCAGGGAGAGTGAGCAGCCTCAAGCGCTGTGCGTGCTGGCCCAAGCGTGCAATCCCAGTTTTTGGAGTCGCCTTCTGCTCGCTCCCTCCACAGTAGGTGCCGCTTGACTGGACAGGAGGGCCACGTGGCTAGCCAGGCAGGACCGTGCGGTGCTGGGCAGGCCCGGGCATCTTTAGAGGCCTTAAGTCAGGGAAACGACCTTGTGAAGAAGAGGCTCGGGGCTGGCAAGGGAACGGGCCCAGGGGGACAGTGGTTACTGAGTTGTGGGCTGGGAGGTTCGTGGGGAGCTTCGTGGGCAGGCTGAGGCAGCCAGCGTGTCCATGGAGCTGGCTGTGCAAGGGAGCTTCAGCGAGGGGGTGCCGGAGGGTGCGGAGTTTCTGGTGGTGGCGTGAGAGCTGTGGGTGCCCGAGGCTTTCAAGATTGGACACATGGATGAGTTTACAGAGGGAAGGCGGCAAGGGTGTCTCAGCGGACCCGGGACAATGAGCAGGAAGGTGAAGATGATGGGCAGCAAGAGAAGGGGGTGGGGTGGGGTGGGGACGGGGAGGCAGTGGAGGGGCGCTTGGCCCCCAGGCACCGGTCTCCTCTCAGAGCTCTGTAAGAGATACAACAGGACCTGAGCTGAATGAGTGCCTGAGGCAGCATGGACTAGGCTCTCAATGAAGCAAGAGGACAGGCAGAGGCTGAAGGCACATCTTGAGAGCAGGACAGTCATCATCCAGTCCAGAGAATCCCTGGCTTCTGGGCCAAAGCCGGATCCTTACTGCTGTTCCTTCGTGAGCAATGGCACTGGGGAAGGCCCAGGACAGTGGCGATGGGATGGGGTACACACGGGAGCGGAAAGGACTCCGCCCAAGGCAGAAGAGACAGCAGGAGGTCGGTCAGGTGATGCTGGGGCCCTCTTCTCACAGCCACTCCCGGACAGTGGGGACGGCCCTCAGCGACCCGCAGGTAGTGAGCGAGCCTGTGGTGGGGACGGGGAAGAAAGGTTACTCTCTCAAGTAGGACAGACGCAAAAAGAGCCCTTTTCAGGCAGCACAACTACAAAGGCAACATTCCTGGGGAAGTATTTTCCTGCATGGGAGGACCGCCAATCTAGTGATATAAAGGCTGTGCCTGGTTGTAGGAGTTGCCCACCTACACCCAAGGTGCCCCAACCCTGGGCCTAGGTTGTGCAAGGTGCTGTCCTCTGGAAGACACTCGCTTTCCCCAGAGTTTCCTTTGGTTCTGACCAGCTGTGGCTGGTGCTCCTCCCGCCCCCACATACAGCCTGGGGGCAGTGATGTATGCCCTGCCTTGCAGCCAGAGAGCTTCTAAGCTATAGCCAGGCATAGCCAGGTGGCCGCTAGGGCTCAGTCTTAGTTTCACCAAGGGAAGTCCCACTGGGGAGGAAGCAGGGAGCCTGGTAGCCAGAATGTGGGCAGCATAGGGCCCATCCCGGTATCAGCAGTGTGGGTCCAGCGGCACCACCCCAGGGCCATGTGTGGATGCTGGTGGCCGGGTTTGCAAGCCAACCTTCTGGAAATAAGTGCAGTCAGGCGTAGGTGGACACACCGCCAAAGGAAGGAGGGGCCTGAGGATGTCTTGCCAAAGACAGGGTCTGAGGAAGATGTGGGAGTCATGGCGGTTTGAACGCTGGCGCATGCCCCTGTCCGACACTCCCATACTGTCAGTGCTCTCCAGGCCCGCCGTATGACATGGCACCTAGTTCCTCTTTCCCTGACTAGGAAAAGGTCCTTCACCTGAGGGAGATAGTGAACCACCCACAGATATCGACTATAGTCACAGAGGAAGACGAAGATGTGCTTGCCTTCATGACCAGTTGACAGGTAGGCCAAGGAGGCTGAGTCTGGCCTGGCATGGGTGGTTGTGGTGGCATTTGAGGGCCAGAGCTGTGGAAGACAAGTGACCCACTCACCAGCAACCTGCCTTCCTCAGCTCACCCAGCACCCAGAGGTCTCCTTTCCTCTTGGTGCCATTCCCCACTGTTCCCTGGAAGGTAGAGGAAGTCAGACTTCCCAGGGAAGCCTGTAGTTTGAAGGTCTTCTTCCATTTGCAAAAAGGAAGTGATTGCCAAGGATTATCTCCTTACCAGAGCTGGTGGGATGTGACTTCCTGGCCCTGGAGACTTAACATTCCCGTCTGTGTGCCCTTGTCTGGGTCAGTGCAGTTATTCTGTCTGATCTACTATGACTCTTGTCACGGTCCCTGTTAACGTAAAGGTATTCTGACATCCTCCTACAAACACAGAGAGAATTTTTTTTTTTTTTTTTTTTTAATTTTCATCTCAGTTACACTAGCTGTTTCAGTTGCTAGTTTCTCATGGGTATGCTCATGCTAGAAGGGCTTCTAAGCTTTGGGAAGTGCCCTCGAAATCCCTCCCTCTCACAGGCAGGAAAAGGGAGTTGTTGTTGGGAGGATGCAGATATTGCAGATTCCGTGGAGGACAGAGAAACTTGAGGGCACCAGATAGAAGAATCAGCACTGATGGCCCTGGGGTAGCCAGCAAGGTCCCTGGATTGGTCACATTCTTTTTTTCTTGGTTTTAATGTTTTTTGTTTTTTGCTTTCATCCAGTACTTCATTTATTTGTTTGTTTGTTTGTTTTCAGTTTTTGGTCGGGGCTGGGTTTGAACCCACCACATCTTGCCTATGGGGGCGAGTGCCCTACTCCTTTGAGCCACAGGCGCCACCCAATCCCCTACTTTACTTTACAACCAGTGATGAGTACAAGTTTCTTGATGGCAGGCACTCCATAAAGTGTTGCTGTGAACTCCATTCTCAGTATCTTGCTTGTTCTTGATCCACTTGTCATTGGGCATAGGTCTTGCTTTTTGTGTATACTTTTATCATATCGCTCCCATGCTGTATGTGATAATTATTGGTATACATTCGCATCCTTTCAGTACCCTCTGCAGAATGGGTAATCATTTAATTTCTGATGTTCCCAGTAGCTTGTACAGTGCCTATGACGTAGTAAACAATTGTTTAAATGAATAAAATGAATTAAGTGGATTGAATTGTTAGTAATTTGAGAATGATTAAGATAATGACTTTTTTACATATACATGTGTTTGTTTTCCACTTTTTGCCTTCACAAAATTAAAAAGGCTTAAAATTTAATAACATTGACAATGTTCAAGATAAGTACTAGAAACAAAAACCTCGTAAAGAAGGAACGAAGATCAAGACATGCAGGAAAGCGATCAGAATATTGAGCAATAATAATAATAATCATACCGATGATGCAAAAAGAGTAACATTCACTTTGTCAAATAAGAGTATGTCCATTATAGAATGCTTTGACTCAGAGGTCCCGTATAGAGTCATCAGATAACTTCTTTCTCTTTTTTCCCCCCTAAGTCTCAAAAAAATAGACAAGTAATATTCATAAATAAAAGTAAAACATCATGGGTGGTGCCTGTGGCTCAGTGGGTGGGGCAGCAGCCCCACATGCCGAGGGTGGCAGGTGTGAACCCAGCCTTGGACAGCTAAAACTCTGTAACAACTGCAAAAAAAAAAATAAAAATAAAAAGTAAAACATCGTGTCAAAAGATAGATCATGCCCGATCTTACGGGCAATAGAAAAAGAAGAAATACTTGAAACTCATTCTGCTTCATCTGGATACACTCGATATTCAAATCGGAAAAATATATGATTCTAAAGGGAAATTACAAACATATTTCACTTATAATGGAGGATGCAATATCCTAAACAGCATATTAACTAGTTGAATTGACAGTTAATGTTGAAGGAATGTACTTTGGTCAAAATTAAATCCAATGTATGTGAGAATTCGTCACTGTTCTCTTTGGTTTTCTTTTTGCTTCTTTTCCTTTCCCTCACCCCCTCCCTCCTTCTCTGTCTGCTCCCCCCTTCCCCCATGTGCCATCGTGTCATTAGTTGTCACTAATTGTCCTCGTGTCAAAGTTGAACACATAGGATTCATACTTCCACATTCCTGTGATGCTTCACTAAGAATAATGTGTTCCCCCTCCGTCCCGGTTAATGGAAATGCTGCAAAACTCCATTTTTTTTTTTT
>CAUYRH010015575.1:0-12622 GCA_963574655.1 Perodicticus potto | reverse complement strand
ATACCATGGAATATTATGCAGCTTTAAAGAAAGATGGAGACTTTATCTCTTTTACATTTACATGGATGGAACTGGAGCATATCCTACTTAGTAAAGTATCTCAAGAATGGAAGAAAAAATATCCCATGTACTCAGTACTATCATAAAACCAATTTACACTCACTCACAGTTTCGTGTGAAGAATAGATCACCATTATGACCCAAGATAAAGAAGGGAGGAAGGGGAATGGGAAGGGAGGAAGGAGGTCAGATCCAGGGAGGGTGAATGGTGGGATCATGCCAATGGTGTATAAAGCAAGGGTACATGTCAGATCTATTAGTATAGAGTATAAATGTCTTAACTCAATAAGTAAACAACATGAGGTATATATTAAACAGTGTGATGTAAGCATTCCTAATTCTATATGAAATCAGCACCTTATACCCCATAAATGCATTAATGTATACATGATCTATGTGTTTATGATTTAATTTTTAAAAAGGCAGATAAAAAAAAGAAAAGAAAAGAAAGAGGTGGCAGAATAAAGAATCAAAGACCACTATAAACCTGAACTTGTAGAAATATCTAAATTACTAAATTATGTGTATTAGAATAGATTTTAAAAGTAAAAACTAAATTAAATGACTGATAGTAAATCCATAATCCATAAAAATTTGTTTGTACATTGTATTTATAAAAAAAATAAATTATCAGAGTTACTGCAGTATTTCACTTAGAGGAATCAGAAGTCTGCTTAGGAGCTCTCTTCTACTCATTTTTTTGATCCATCTTCTTTCATTTCCCACCATTTTATATCTTCATAAAATGAAGAAGAAAACAGAAAAAAAATTTTTATTAAATCATAGCTTGTTACATTAATGCATTTATGGGATACAATGTGCTGGTTTTATATACAATTTGAAATACTTACAACAAAGTGGTCAACATAGCCTTCACCTCACTTTCTTAATTATTGTGTTAAGACATTTATACTCTACACTTAATAGATTTGACATATACCCTTGTAAAATGCACTATAGGTGTAATCCCACCGATTAGCCTCCCTCTACCCATCCTTCCCCCTCCCCTCCCCTGCCCCTCCTCTTCCCTTTTATCTTGGGCTGTAGTTGAGTTATAGCTTTCATATGGAAGTGTGGGTGATTATACATTGGTTTCATAGTACAGCCGAGTACATTGGACATTTTTTCTTCCATTCTTGAGATATTTTATTAAGAAGAATATGTTCCAGTTCCATCCATGTAAACATAAAAGAAGTAAAGTCTCCATCTTTTTTTTTTATTACATATACATGTGTTTATTAGTCCACTTTTTGCCTTCACAGAATTATAAAGGCTTAAAATTTAGTAACAATAACAATGTTTAAGATAAAGACTAGAAACAAAAACCTTGTAAGAATGAATGAGGATAAATACATTCAGAAAAGAAAACAAACGATTACTGCATCAAAATATTAAGCAATATTAATAATAATAATGCAAAGAAAGTAAAAGTAGTCCTCATCTTTTTTTAAGGCTGCATAATATTCCATGGTGTACATATACCACAATTAATCTATTCGTGAGTCAATGGGCACTTGGGCAGAAAAATTATTCCCACTTTCAATCTTTTAGCATCACAACATTTTAAAATCAAAGCAATCTTATGTCTTGAGGAAAATGATTCTAAGACATAAGGAAAAAATTGATATAAATTAAAACTAACTTGACAAAATAATTTATTTATTCATTCCTATACACCAACCACATTCATCAGATATTATCTGCATTCATTTATTCATATATATAATTACTGACAACTCAGATATATAAAGGTCACTCTCCTGTATGAAGAGAACAAGAGGAAGGACAACAAATCTCCACAACATCATCTTCTTATAAAGTCTTTATTTATTTTTCCCTTGTTCCTCAGGGCATTCCATGTCTCCAGTTTTGGTAAATCCAGGGTTTCATCTCATGAAGGAATGAATACATTTTTTTTATTCATGACAGCCATGTATCATATCAGTCATCTGATTTGAATCTAATGATTATGATGGTTGAATATCATCTTGATCTTTTGCTTCATTCTTGGTATGCTGGCACTTTTGCCAGTACCTGTTAAATCCTTGTGATGCCACATTTGATTGGTTTCAAGATCACTGTTTCCATCTTTTTTTCTCTCTGTTTCTTTCTCTCTCTCTATCCTCACCTCACACACATGATTGCATTCACACACACATATACTTATGAATATTCATTTATCAAATTCTTTGGTTGTTCTCTCCCATACTGCATATATGTCTTATAACAGAGGCACAGAGGATACTACAAAACTGAGAGATAATTAACTCTTTTCTCTTCCTTTCACAAATAAGAAAAACAAAACAGAGTGAAATTTCTTAACTAAGAATTCTAACCTAAGACTTTAGATTTTTACTCCAATACTGTGTTAAGTTATGCTACTTATTTTGGGTTTAGCACATTTTTGGCAGATTTTAACAATATTTTTTCATTTATGATCTACCTAAATCAGGATTTTAATGATATACATGAAATTTTTGTGGTATATGCACAATATATACCAAACATTTCAGGCCCAGCACAAAGAACATGCTCAACAAACTTTAATCAAATGAGACTATTTATTGGTTGTCTATTATGAGCCAGGTATTTTCTAGGCATAAAAGATTTTATTCTTGCTTTTACTGAAATTACAATCCAATATATGGAGAATGACCTTTCAATTACTTCATAACATTTTGAAATGGAGTGAAGGGTTGCTTTCAATTTTGCCTATTATTTTTTTTTTATTGTTTTGTTTTCTTCTTCCCCCAAATATGTAACTTTTAAAATAATATTTTATAAAATATATTCCCTGTGAAGTTAACATATAAAATTCTTCCTATTTTTGAACTATCAAAATTCCTCCTAAATTTTGATTAGGTAATTACTCATGTTTAAAGGAAGTGCTCTAATTAACCTTAAATTATACTAGGTTTTTCAGAACAGCTTTGTTACTCATGTAGTAGAAATAGGTTTTCTCCTGAGACATGATGGTGAGATTTATGGTTTAACAATTTAGGAAAAGCTGTACTTCTGTTTGAAGCACATGCTTTAAGATAAAAAGCCTAGGTCAGGTGCAGTGGCTCATACCTGTAATCTTAGCACTCTGAGAGGCTAAGGCAGATGGATTGCTTGAGCTCACAGGTTCAAGACCAGCCTGAGCAAAAGTGAAACCCCCTCCCTACTAAAAATAGAAAAACTGAGGCAAGAGGATCGCCTGAGTCCAAGTTGGAGATTGCTGTGAGCTATGATACCACAGCACTCTACCTAGGGTGACAGCTTGAGGCTCGGTATAAAAAAAAAAAAAAAGATAAAAAGCCTTATTTTTTATTTTAAATAAAATGTTTATTAAAATTTCTAGATAGTCAAATATCAGACATCCCAAGTTCCAGCTAAGGCATTAATAGTATAATAATTACCCATAATTTCTTGTTAATGCAGTATGGTTTCCTGTCCAAGACTTAGAGTTAAATCTCCATGTCTAATCACCCTTGGGTTTCCCTAAAAACAAATATGTTAAGCTTAGTAATGAGATTGTCCTTTCCCATCATTTGTCAGCTTTTTACTGACTTTCCTATCTCCCTTACGGAAGCTGGCTGTAAGTTTGTTATTACTCAAAGTAATAACTTTGGCTTTTTAGAACCAGAAGCTTAGAGATTAAAGAATCTGAATCTCATTACAAACTGCCTGAACTAGCCATCTAATCAGATCAAAGCCAATTTTATATAGCAGACAACAAGTTATAAATAGGAAAGCCACAAACTCTTGGTTTGGTGTCTTTTTCTAAGAAATCATGCTATAAACAAAATCTTTATCTTCATCTGCTGTAGCTCATAGTAATTCCATACTCTTTTTTACTCTTGTTTATACAATACCCTTGCTGAATAATCTTCCTCCTTCAGAGGCATTTTTGCCTTTTACACGGTATGATAGTTTATAGTCTGTTTGCATCAAACTGAGATGGAACAAAATTTGTCCCTTTTTTACATAGAAAGAGCCACATTTGGTACTGATAGGTGTAAATTTAAAATGAGAATGCAAGCTCTCAGAGTACGAAGAAATATTTAAGGAATTATTATGAGACAGAGTTTCAATTTTAATAAGTCCCATGTAGACATACCTACTATAGCGAGCCACTCAGAACAACAGAACCACAAACTGTTTAGTTATGACAAAAAATGATGAGAATTTCCTTAGCAGCAATTTATTCCTTGAGCATGCCATAGTCCATTGATCAACCAATGATCTGAAGGTTTTATTTTTTGTATTTACAAAAGAGATCACATTCTTTCTTTTGAGACTATGCAATTCTAAGAGGACAGGAATAATGTCTATTTTGTTTACCACAGTATGCCCTATATCTAGAACAATGCTCAGTACATGGTAGCACCTAAACATGTTCTCATTTTCTCCATAAATATTTTTTTCACTCATCCCTCCCACTCCTGGACAGTATATTTCCAGAATGTGATTAAAGTACTTAAAATAGGACAATTTACTGGGAAGTTTCTGGGTTCTGAAGGCAGTCTAATTTAAATTTCAAATTCCTGTATATAATATTTGACAATTTACAGAACTTAATTAGGTCTTATTCTCTTGCAGAAAACAGCACCAAAGTACTCAATAAATTGTAACTATTAGTACTATTACTTGATAATTTTTTTAAAAAATAGGACAGATGTGAAGCAAGTTCCCAGAGCAGCCTGTGTTTCCTTTTTCCTGTGAATTTCTCTATGTATTCCCCCAAGAGGATGATATCTGAGAGCAACCTTTCAAACTCCTTTTGATATCTCCTCTCCTTTAAGTAGTTAGAAGCAGCACTGTTGTAATTATTTTTATTCTTGTCTGTGACTACAATTCATTTGATCTAGTTCATTGGCTTTTTCTGTCCCTGACACTTAAATGTGAATAGTGGTTAATTTATTGTTTGGCCAAAAGCTCTCTTTCTTGTAAGGATTTGGAAGTCACTACTATAGATGTACAATATGTCAGGCACTGTCCTAAATTATATTTCATTTAATCCTCATGTTAACCCTGGGAGGTGGTTATGATCATGGCCCTCCTACCCCTTGATTTGCAGAGGAAGCTACTGAGACAAAAAAAAAAAAAAAAAAAAAAAAAAAATAGCCCATATTCACAAAAACTAGTAAATAGAGGTGTTAGGATTCAAACCAGGTAGCCTTGCTCCAAATTCTACTATGCTCTTAGCTACTGTACTAGAGGTTACCTCCAAGAACTTAGATAAAGGAAAAGGATCAGTCTCTGAGATTAAACCCTAAGACTGAAATAATAGATCAGAGAATAAATATAGAAAATCACCTGGAAAATAAAAAAAGAAAAAGAAAGAAGGAAGGGAAGAAAAGAAAGGACAAAAGGGGAAAAGAAGGAAAGAAATGACTTTTAGAATATGGCACACGACTGCTGTACACTATTTTTTTAAAAAGCCAGAATGAAAGTCATTAGATAAGAAAGCATTTAAAAAGGAATGACAGGTAGAAATACTAACAGACACCAATTTTCAGTTCAATTGGCTGGCCTTCAGATATGATAGATATATCAAGCTATTTTAGCCAGATGCTATTAGATATTTTATTTATCTTCTTTCAGGAGATAGTATTATATAGTGATTAAAGTCTTAGCCTTTAGAGTTTAACTGCTTGGATATGAATACTAGCTTCACCACATATTACTAATATGATGACTGACTTAGCTACCTAAACTTGACTATTCTTCTTACATATATGGGACCAAAAGTAGTATCTAACACATATAGATGTTGTGAGAATTAAATTATATAATGTATATAAAGCATTCAGGATGGTGCCTGGCACACACTTGTAGAAAGCACTCAGTCAGCCTTATTCTCTTATATTCTTTATATTCTTTTGCCTCTAAAGACTATAAACTGTAACCTAAAATCAGTGGATGCTGATAAGGATCTTTAAACAAAGGAATAACTAGATCAGGTTTTTATTTTACAAAAACCATGCAAATAACAAAATAATACAAGTGTAGGAGGTTATCAATCTAAATTAATGACATAACTAAGCAAAAATTTTAAAGAAAGTAGATTATTATTTTCCAGATATGTGTAAATGAAGAAAATTAATAAAAAATAGATTCCTTAATAAACAGATCAGAATTATTTAAAATTAGCATATGGCTTACAATTTTTTCTTTTTCAGATCACTTGAATAAAATGGCTTTCTACTGTTAAACATCTCCTTTCTAATGGGAACTTTAGTCTGATTCTGTCTGAACTTCATATTTCAGACAAAGTCTTGAAATCAAAGCAAATATGGCTTCACTATTTGCAGTTGCCTGGTGTTGAAAATTTTGACAGCCTGCCACACTCTCTCACTGTCTGTGTTTAATCTCTTTCTACCAAGTTTCCTACTGGGACTTTAACTTGAGTAACATCTTCCCAAGGTAGTCTTCACTGACTACTCCAGATCCCAAGTGTTCTTTAATTTTCAAAAGTATTTATATTCTGGGCCATTCATTTATTTACTAATTCAGACAACAAATATTTGACTACTAACTGTGCTCAAAGGACTAAATAATATTGAAATATTCAAAGAGAGACACAATAAACTGCTGAACTAGAGCAATGAAAGGGATTGTCTTAAGTCTATTTTCTGTTGTTATAAAGCAATACCTAAGACTGGGTAATTTGTTTTATTTTGTTTTTTAAAGAGATTTATTTGGCTCATGGTTCTACTAGCTGTTAAAGAAGCATGGAACCAGTATTTGCTGCTGGTGAGAATTTTACAGAGCTTGTAATTAAGGCAGATGGTAAAAGGGGAGCAGGCATGTCACATGGCAAGGGAAGGAACAAGCGAGAGAGAGTGGAAAGAGGGTCCATTCTTTTAAACAACCAGCTCTCATGTGAACTAACAGAGTGAGAATTCATTACCAGGAAAGGGCACCAAGCCATACTTGAAGGGTCTGCCCCCCCATCCCAACCCAAACACCTCTTACCAGCCCCACCTCCAACACTGGAAATCAAATTTCAACATAAGATTTGGAGGTGACAAGTATCCAAACTATATCAGGGATAGTGTGTTCAAGCACTCAAGGTAAAAGCTATAAGATCAGAGTCAGCATAATTTAGCACATTCTATATACTCACTTACAATGTTCAGTATTGCCTCCAGAGCATCAATAATGTCTTCTCAATCAGATTTTAAACACCTATCTAGAACCAGACACTAGGTCTTCAATTCTTTCAAACATTCAGCACAGTGTGGCACTAAGTAGATATAATACTTGATAAATAATTTTTGACTGAACAAGAATGTACACAAATGCAATTTAAGGAGAGATAATTCTCTTTAGAAGACAATGTGGTAGAAAGTTAAAAACTTCTTATTGGGTTTTTGAATTTAAAAAATGGCATCCATTCCTCATAGCTAATCATTTTTTTCCTTTATCTTACCTAAGGTTTATTTCAATACTCACTATTCTGTACTTTATATGAAATTAATAATAAATCTGCGATTTGTTCATATAAGAATCAAAAGTTTCAACTGGGAGCAATAGCTCATGCCTGTAATCCTAACACTTTGGTCAGGAGTTCAAGACCAAGCAGGACAACAGTTAAACCCTGTCTCCACAAAAAATTAAAAATTAGCCAGGTGTTGTGATACACACCTGTAGGTAGCACATGGGAGTCTAAGGCAAAAAGATCGCTTGAACCCAAGAGTTTGAGGTTGCATTTAGCTATGATCATGCTACTGCACTCTAGCCCAGGAAACAAAGCAGGACCCTATCTTTAAAACAAAAAAAAAAAAAAGAAAGAAAGAAAGAAAGCCTTATTTATCCTCAGACTGTGCATAGATGTTGTTATCACACAATAATTCACACAGTCTCATTAAGATGGCTTTTAACCTGATGTCCCAATGAAGTGAAGTCCACTTTAGAATTCGTTTAATGAATAAATCTTAGAGCTCAACATAGTTCAGTGATGGATGATTCTTTAGAGCAGAGCAAGATGGCAGACCAGAAGAGTTGTTCAGCCAAGTGCTCCTAGTACAACTGAAGAACAGGAGAAATCCAGGCTGTGCCTGGCACAGAGACCTTGCCTGGTGCTGTGGCTTGGGGTGAAAAGCAATGTGATGTGGTGCTGGATACAGTGCAGGAAATGGAACTGCAAAGACCTGATGCTAGGCAAATTTTTTACAAGCCAAAGGGAGCAACAGGCTCTGCCTTGGAAGTCTGGGATGGGAGAATGCCTTTTCACAGTTTTCAGTTCTCAGGGGAAACTGCACTGAGTGGAAAGCCTGGAAGAGTGGGTGTACCATAACAGTGATTAGCATCCAGATTTGAGGACTAGTCGGAGCAGATTTGCCACTGCTATGGGAGAGGTAAAGACAGCCATACTGTGAAGGGCATGGCAGCCAGGAGGTGGCCATTGTGGGAAGTTCAGAAGGGTGGGCCTACTGCAGGGACACAGCCCTCTTAGTTGCACCTGCCGGGATCACACCTCCAACTTGTGATAGACTCAGGGACTCACTCCCACACCCCATGGGAACTGTTATCTGGGAGTATGGTGAGACCTGCCTCTGAAGGATTCTGGAGAGCTTTGAGACACGAACCTGGTGGAGTCTGAATGCTGAGAAAATAATCAGGTGATCGCCATGGACAATTAAGTTGGGAAACTGGTCTATGCCTGGGAACTAGGTAAAGGTTAACAGCTATGTTGTCTGTGCCCTAAAACTACAGCACTACATGGTGTCCTGGCAGTATATTAAAACATAAAAATATTCCTACTAAAGTCAGTCCCTTCCACCATGTGTGTGTGTATATATATATGTGTGTGTGTGTGTGTATAATACTTTTATATGTGTATATATAACTTTTTAAATTTTTTCTTATTTTCATTGTTGTTAGCAATTTTTTCCTTTCCCCCCCCCTTCATTTATTTGTTGCTGAGGATGCTTATTTTTGGTTATTAGAGCTTTTTGTTACGTTGTATTGATGTATTTTGTTTCTTGCTAATTTGTAAGGCTGGCTCCATTTTACTTTCATCAAGAGCAAGGGCTCCTGTATTTTTTGGTTACAGTATTTTAACCTCATTTATTCTCTATTCCTATTTAATACTCTACATTCTCTCTTTGGATAGAGAGAGAATGGAGAGAGACTCTTCTGCCTTTCTCATCTCACCAACCTAAATCACTTATGCAACAGACAAGATATTCCCTCCTTTTATTTATTTATTTATTTATTTATTTTGGCTCTCTCCTTCATTTATTTACCCCACTTCCCTCTCTTTCCTCTATTTAATACAATGTTATTTTTAATTTCCTTTATCTATTCTTATTTTCATATTCTTTCTTTCTTTTTTCATATTTTTGCTGAGAGCTGGGATGACACAGCAATGGTCTGGAAGGTAGGCCACACCAGTAAACTGGCTCAAGGAGGCTAAGAAACCTTTCTACCTTTGGCCCTAGGAAGAAAGTATTGGCAAGACCATGCTGCAGAATTTTTCTATTTCATTTTCATCTTTACTAAATTTTTCCTTCCTGCTTTTTGTTTTTGCTATTTTTCTTCTCTTCCTATTTTTGGCAAAGGAAGACTATGGCCCCACTCAGATTGTTAAGGAGTGCCAGATTTTGAGGAACCCACCCAGTCCAGACCTTCAAAATCCTTGACTTACAGGGATGGCCTTAGCATGGTGTTGATCAATACCATTTCTTCCATCACTCTCACCCTCTCTACCTATCTCCTGTTCTTCAAGTCTCATCCATTCCCTTTATTGTTTTATGATCCATATTTTAAATTCTTCAAGATTTAAAGAATAATTTCCATTTTTCTCCCTTCCCCTTTTTTCTCTTTCTTTTCTTTTACTCTTTCCTTATTTTTTCCTTCTCCTTTCTTTTCCTCTTGTTTCTCCCTGCCCTCCCATTACCTTTCTGCTTCTTTTGGAGACCTCATACCAAGAGGTCTCTTCATCACATAAACTCTGAGACAAGGTAATTTGAAGCAAAGGAGAAAGTGAGAAGGAAAAATGAGCACAGGGACGTAAACAAGAAGAAAGTACACATGAGGAGGAACCAACAGAAAAAGTCAGCCACCAAGAAAAACCAAAATAGAGCAACTCCTCCAATGGACAACAAGGCAGCTTTTACAGAAGACTCTTCCTATAAAGAATTAATGGATTTGACAGAAAAGGAATTTAAAATATAGATAATAAAGACAATAAAGGGAATGGATGAGAAAATGGAAAGACAGTACCAAAAGTTGAACAAAAGATATATAGACTATAGAAAGGATATGGCAGAGCTTAAAGAAATGAAGGAGACAATCAGGGAATGTAAACATGCAGTAGAAAGTATCAAAAACAGATTAGACGATGAGGAAGAAAGAACATCAGACCTAGGGGATAAAGTGTTCGAGTTAACCCAAGTAGTTACAAAGGCAGAAAAGAAGAGAGAGAAAACAGAACAGGCACTTAGAAAACTATGAGACTCCATGAAGCATTCAAACATATGAATAACAGGAGTACCTAAAGGGGAAGAAGATTGACCAAAGGTATGGAAGCCCTACTGCAGGCTATCATAAATGAAAATGTCCCAAGTTTTACTAAAGATCCTGACACACTTCTTTCAGATTGATATTGAACCCTGGGTCATCTCAACTCTAACAGAGCTTCTCCAAGACACATTGTAAAGAAACTATCCAAAGTCAAGATGAAAGAGAAAATTATGCAAACAGCTAGGAATAAGCACCAACTGTCCTATAGAGGCATAGTCATTAGGATAACAGCAGACTTTTCAACTGAAACTTTCCAAGCCAGAAGAGCATGTCCATCTACCCTCAATATCATTAAATAAAATAATTTTCAGCCCAGAATTCTGTATCCCACTAAACTATGCTGCAAAAATGATGGAGAAATCACATCTTTTGCAGATATACAAGCCCTGAGAAAATTCACCACAACAAGTCCAGCACTACAGGAAAAACTTAGATCTATTCTCAACACTGAACACCACAATGAAGGTGAACATTTTGTTGGAGTTGAGTTACACTTTTATAGCCTGTAGTCTGAGAAAAGATAAGGTATAATTTCTATTCCTTTAATTTTGCTGAGGTTTGATTTGTATCCTAGGATGTGATCTGTTTTGGAGTATGTGTCATGGGCTGATGAGAAAAAAGTATATTCTTCTGCTTTGGGATGCTGTGTTCTGTATATGTCTATTAATTCCTTTGTTCTAGGGTCACATTTAAGTCCTTTGTATCTTTGTTTAGTTTCTGTATAGAGGATCCATCCATTTCTGTTGGAGAGGCATTAAAGTCCTCAGCTATTATGGTGTTATGGCATATCATATTGCTCAGACTCCTCAAGGTCATTTTTATAAATCCCAGAGCATCTAAGTTAGGTGAATAAATATTTAAAATTGGGATATCTTCTTGATGCATGAAATGTCCATTTTTGCCTTTCTTAACTCTAGTTGCTTGAATCCATTTATATCTGAGAATAAGAAAATTTATTGCTTTAGATGCCTACATCTGAAAAACAGAAAGAGAGTGCATCAATAAAGTCACAAGCTATCTTATGGAATTGGAAAAGAAGAACAACCTAAACCTAAACCCAGCAGAAGAACAGAAATAACCAAAATTAAATCAGAGATTAATGAACTTGAAAACCAAACAAAAAAAATCATTCAGAAAATTAAAGAAACAAAATATTGTTTTTCTAAAAAATAAATAAAATAGATAAACCTTTGGCCAGACTCACTAGAAACAGAAAAGTAAAAATTTCTAGTAACCTCGATCAGAAATGATAAAGGGGAAATAATAACAGATGCCACAGAGATAAAACAAATTATCTTTGAATACTATACCCAGAAATTTAATAATGTGGAGAAAATGAATCAATACATGGAATCACACCTTCTCTATAGACTTAATCAAGAAGAAATAGATCTCTTGAATAGACCAATTTCAAGCACTGAGATCAAAGAAACAATAAAAAAAATCTCCCAACCAAAAAAAAAAAAAAAAAAAATGCCCTGGTCCAGATAGCTATTCCAAAAAATTAAGAATGATGGAATCTTTCCCAACACATTCTATGAAGCAAACATCGCCCTGATACCAAAACCAAGAAAAGACCCAACCAAAAAGGAGGACTTCAGATCAATGTCACTAATGAATATAGAAGCAAAATTTCTCAATAAAACCCTAGCAAAGAGAACACAGCTTCTCATTTAAAAAAGTCATACATCCAAGGCGAAGGCCTCCTGGAACAGGGACCCCATCAGAGCCCAAACTGGACTGAGAGTGCCTGGGGCAAATTCTCATGGCTCCAGCTTGTGTCATCACCCCTCAAGAGCCCCAGGTTTGCCCTATAGCGGAGTGCCAGGAGAGAAAATTTCTTTTGGACACTGGAGCAAATTTTTCTGTACTTCTCTCTAATCCTGGTCTTTTATCTCCCCACTCCATAACTATACAGGGGGTGTCTGGACAGCTGGTTACCAAATTTTTCTCCCAGCCTCTAAGCTGCAATTGGGAAGACTTGCTGTTCTCTCATGCCTCCCTAATCATCCCTGAAAGTCCTGCTCCCCGTTTGGGGAGGGAC
>CAUYRH010015573.1:0-19005 GCA_963574655.1 Perodicticus potto | reverse complement strand
GGATGAAATCCACTTTATCACAGTAGATTATCTTTTTGCTGTGCTATTGAATTTGGTTTTCTGGTTTTTATTGAGGATTTTTGCATCTATGTTCATAAGAGATATTTGTCTGTGGTTTCCCTTTTCTGTTGTATCCTTTCCTGGCTTTGATATCAAGGTGATACTGTCTTCATAGAAGGAGTTAGGGAAGATTCCATCCTTCTCTATGTTATGAAATACTTTCAGTGGAATACTTACCAGTTCCTTGTAGGTCCGGTAGAATTTTTCTGTGAATCCATCTATGCCAGGGCTTGACTTTGTTGGAAGATTTTTTAATTAATGTTTCAATCTCAGTGCTCATTATTGATCTATTCAGGATTTTTTAATTTTTCTTGATTCAGGATTGGGAGGTTGTGTGTTTTCAAATGTTTATCCATTTCCTCTATGTTTTCTAGTTCATGTATATAGAGTTTTTCATAGTAGTCACAGGTGATATTTTATATATCTGTTGCAGTACTTGTAATGTCTCCTTTTTCATTTCCAATTGAGGTTATTTGAGTCCTTTCTCTTCTATGTCTGATAAATCTAGTTAGTGGACTATTGAATTTATTTTCAAAGAATAATTTTTTTGTTTCCTTTTTTTAAATCATTCTGGCTCTGCTCTGAGTTTTGTTATTTAATTCCTTCTGCTGGCTTGCAATTTTGTTTGTTCTTCTTTTCCTAGGTCCTTTGGATGTGACATTACTTATTAAGTTGTGATCTTTCTGTCTTCCTGATGTAAGCATTTAAGCAAAAGAATTTTTACTTAGCTCTGCGTTTTCTGTGTCACTTAGATTTTTGTTAGTTTGTATCACCTTTGTTGTTGTATTTAATTTTTTTACATCTCTCTTGATTTTGTCATTAACCCAAGGATCATGTAGCAGTAAACTTTTAATTTCCATATATTTGTGTAGTTTTGAGAGTTCCCCTTTGAACTAATTTTTATTTTCATACCAATGTTGTCAGAGAAGATACCTGGAATAATTTCAGTATTTCTAAATTTTCTGAGACTTGTTTTGTGTCCTGACATATGAGCTGTCTTGAAAAAAATCTCATATGCTGATGAGAAAAATCTATATTCTGCATTGGTAGTAGCATGTTCTATAAATGTCTGTTAGGTCCATTTTTTCTAGAGTTACATTTAAGTCCAATGTTTCTTTGTTGATCTTCTGCTTCAATGATCTGTCTGGTTCTGTCTTTCTTCTTCTTGGTCATCATTATATAATGACAGCCTTTGTGTTCTTCTACCATTTTGATTTAAAGTCTATTTTGTCTGATATGAAAATGGCTAATTATGCAACCTTTTAGTTTCCATTTTTCCCCCCTTGAGTCTATGAGAATCTTTATGAATTAAAATAGGTTTTCTTGGAGACAGCATATATTTGAATTATGCTTTTTGTTAATTCACTCAGCCAGTCTGTATCTTTTAAGAGAGGCAATAATGTGTTCATATTTGATGTTAGTATTGATATGTAAGATACTGTTCTGTTCATCATGTTGAATGTTACTGGTTAGTTTGTTCTCTCCCTTGTGATGTTTTATAATAAAAGCTATTTTTTATGTACTTTTGTAAGTTTTTACACTGGCATGTATCAATAATACTGTTCCATGTTACACTAACTTTAAGCATTTCATGAAGGACAAGTCTAGTGGTGACAAAATCATTAGTGTTTCATTGTCTGGTAAAGACTTTACTTCTCCTTCATTTATGAACCTTAATTATCTAGTTTACAAAATTCTTGCTAGACAGTTATTCTGTTTAGGGAAACTAGAGATAGGACCTCATTCCTTTCTAGTTTCTAAGGTTTCTCTTGAGAAGTCTGCTTTTAGTCTTATGGGTTGTCCTCTATAAGTTCCTTGATATTTTTGCTTCATAGGTATAGGGGTTCCTCCTTCACATTGACTTTGGTCAGTTTCATCACTGTATGTCTTGATGATTGCCTCTTTGCAATGAATCTCACATGTGTTCATAGAGCTTCTTGTATCTGGGTATGTTAATCTCTAGCAAGACCAGATTAGTTTTCCTCAATTATTCACTCAAATAGATTTAAAAAGTCATTTGCTTTTTCTTCTTCAACCCCAGGGATGCCTATGATTCTGATATTGAGCCATTTTTCATAATCCTACATTTCTCATAGGCTTTATTCATTCCTCTTTATCCTTTTTTTCTGGGCTAATTAAAAAGGATTGTCTTCAAACTCTGAAAAGCTTTCTTCTTCTTGCCCTACTTTATTCATTCTTTTAAACCATGTATTTCATACTCCCAGGATTTGACTGTGCTGCTTAGAGGAAATTTGAGAATTTGAGAATTTTTTTCATTTTCAGAAGTTCTATTTGGATTTTTTAAATATATCAACCTCCTTAGTAAATTTTTCATTAATTTCCTGAATTATTTTATTTTAGTTTTCCATTTTCTCACTGAGTTTCCTTACAATTCATATTTTTTTTATTTTCTTGCAGTTTTTGTCTGGGGCCGGGTTTTAACCCACCACCTCTGGTGTCCTACTCCTTTGAGCCACAGGTGCTGCCCACAATTCATATTTGTATCTGTCATTTCAACATTTTCATTTTGTTTGGGATTCTTTGCTAGAAAGTTAGTGTGCTCCTTGAGGGGGAATTCCTTTAGTCTGATTTTTCATACTTCCAGAGTTCTTGCACTCATCCCTTCTCATACGGAGCAAGTGTCATTTCTTGTTTTGGGATTTTCTTTTGTTTAGATGGGACTTCTTTTCACCTCCCTCTTAAGAGTTTGCCGGTAGTATATGTTGGGTAAGAACTTTTGGTTTTGCTTATAAGTACTCTGATGGGGGTCTAAGATCTCAATGATTACCTTGGTTATAGATATCCTTAGTGTGGTGTTTTTCTTAATTGCTAGTTATATGTAAGGTGTACTATGGTAGTGTAGTATGTGCATGGGCAGATTTCCTGCCTCTTGTTGATGACTGAAGATGGCAGTCTTTAAAGTCCATTCTCTTTCCCCTGTGATCTTCTTAACAGTATAAATTATATTGGAATTCCCAGTTTAATCTCTGAGACAGTATGTGGTACTTGTTGAGTAAGTGCCAGCTTTGCCCTGTATGATTTTAGTCAGTAAATGCTGTAATAAGCTATATACAAATTCTCTCTGCAGTAGGTGGCAATTGCAGGAAAGGACTAGCTGCAGTGATTATTTTTGGTACCTGTGACTTGTCCTGGTCAATTAGGAGAAACACTAGGATATGACCTATATAGTGAGCAGGGTCTTGAAGCTCCAAGGGCATTTCTTCTGGTGCTCTACCACAGCTAAGAGAATAAGGTAGAAGAATGAGGCTGGGTGGGGCTAGGCTAGGTGAGTCTGTGTTCAGACACAAGAGCTGTTTTTTTTTTTTTTTTTTTTGAAGTCATCCATACTTGCAATTTATTTCGTCTTCTCTCTTGGAACAAACAATAAAATATTCATTAATACCACCATCTAAGCACCTGTTTCAAATGAAACATTAGCCTTTAGCTTGCAAAATAATTTCTTTACAATTAAGCAAACAGCAGCAAAAGACCCACGTCAGTTGCTTCTCTCTTCCTGGAGAAATAGGCAGGATAAACACATCTTAGGGGCTTCTCTGTGTTGAATCTGAGAGGTGGAACAAAAAACCTGGTCTTTTACATTCCAAATCATGGAGATAATGTGTAGAGAAGAGATATTCACATTTCAAGAATAGGGAAAGTGGCTGGATAAAGGAAGTCAGACTGCCTGCTGTAGGAGACAACACAGAGATACTTTCCAAATCCTAACTTTAGCATTTTGTTTTTGAGATGAATACAAAAGCCCCTAAAGGTCAAGGAAAATGTTCTTCCTGTAATAAGGAACCTCACACAGCCAGACAGACGCACTCGACCTCCTAGGGACAGCCGGCCCCGGCCCAGAGGCCAGGCAGCAGCCGCATGCCTCACTCTGCCATCTTCGCTCCTTCTCCCCAGGTGAAACATCTTTTCACATGCTTATTTGTCATCTTTGGTGACCTGCCTTTAAGGGCTTTGGCCCATTCTTTTTTTTTTTTTTTTGTTAGAAACAGAGTCTTAACTTTGTCACCCTGGGTAGAGTGCTGTGGTGTCACAGCTCACAGCAACCTCCAACTCCTGGGCTTAGGCGATTCTCTTACCTCATCCTCCCGAGTAGCTGGGACCACAGGCACCTGCCACAACACCTGGCTATTTTTTTTTTTTTTTTTTTTTGTAGAGACAGAGTCTCACTTTGTTGCCCTTGGTAGAGTGCTATGGCATCACACAGCAACCTCCAACTCTTGGGCTTAGGCGATTCTCTTGCCTCAGCCTCCCGAGTAGCTGGGACTACAGGCGCACGCCACAACACCCGGCTATTTTTCTGTTTTGCAGTTCAGCCAAGGCTGGGTTTAAACCCGCCACCTTTGGTATATGGGGCCGGCACCCTACTCAATGACCCACAGGGGCCGCCCCACCTGGCTATTTTTTGTTGCAGTTTGGTCAGGATCAGGTTTGAACCTGCCACCCTTGGCATATGGGGCCGGCCCCCTACTCACTGCCCACAGTCCCCACCTGGGTTTGGCCCATTTTTTAATGGGATCATTTGTTTTCTTATTGTTGAGTCTTAAGGGTTCTTTGTATACTTTGGATAACAGTCCCTTTTCAGTATATCTTTTGAAAATATTTTCTCCCGGTCAGTGGCTTGTCTTTTTATTTCCCTGACAATATCTTTCACAGAGCAGAAATTTTTAATTTTAATGAAGTCCAGTTAATCACTGCTTTCTTTGGTGTGTTATCTAAAAGTTATTGCCAAGTAGCTAGCTTTTATACTTTAGATGTTATCTAACTTCTAAGAGTTCTATAGTTTTCCATTTTAGATTTAGGTCTGTGATCCATTTTGAGTTCATTTTGCTTCATGTGGAAGTCCAGTTTTTCAGCATCATTTATTGAAAAGACTCTTTTCTCCATTGTATTGCCTTTAAGTTGCAATAAGGTCAGTTGACTTTAAGATCAATTGACTGGCTTGGCACCTGTGGCTCAACGGGCTAAGGCACTAGCCACGTACACCTGAGCCGGCGTGTTCGAATCCAGCCCAGGCCCGCCAAACAGCAATGACGGCTGCAACCAAAAAATGGCCGGGAATTGTGGCCGGTGCCTGTAGTCCCAGCTACTTGGGAGGTGGAGGCAAGAGACTCACTTAAGCTCAAGAATTGGAGGTTGCTATGAGCTGTAATGCCACATCACTCTATCCAAGGTGATAGCTTGAGGCTCTGTCTCAAAAAAAAATAAATAAATAAAATAAAATAAAAATAAAAAATCAAAAATGATCAATTGACTATTTTTATGTGGGCTGATTTCTGGGCTGTCTATTCTGTTCCACTGATCTATTTGTCTATTTTTTATTTGATGTAATCACACCTTAGATGTGATTCCTTCACTTTTAAAAACAAATCCAGTTTATTTATCGCCAGACGCATAGTCCTATAAATAGAGTACTGTATACAGTTTTCTCTGGGACTTTTATGTCATTTGATGATTCAAGTTAGTTTTAAGACTAGTTTAAGAAATGTCTTAGTCTGGGCACAATGGTTCACATCTGTAATCTTAGTACTCCGGGAAGCTGAGGCAGGAGAATCCATTGAACTCAGGAGTACGGAACCAGCCTGAGCAAGAGTGAAACCTTATGTCTACTAAAAAAAAAAAAAAAAAAAAAAAAAATTACCTGGGCATTGTGGCAGGCACCTGCAGTCCCAGCTACTCAAGAGGCTGAGGCAGGACAATTGCTTGAACCCAGAAATTTGAGGTTGCTGTGAGCTAGGCTGAGGCCATGGCACTCTAGCCTGGGGTAAGAATGAGACTTTTTTTTTTCTTTTTTGTAGAGACAGAGTCTCACTTTATCGCCCTCAGTAGAGTTCCCTGGCGTCACACAGCTCACAGCAACCTCCAACTCCTGGGCTTAGGCGATTCTCTTGCCTCAGCCTTCCGAGTAGCTGGGACTACAGGCGCCCTCCACAATGCCTGGCTATTTTTCTGTTTTGCAGTTCGGCTGAGGCCAGGTTTGAACCTTCCACCTTTGGTATATGGGGCCGGTGCCCTACTCGATGAGCCACAGGCATTGCCTGAGACTCTGTCTTTAAAAAAAAAAAAAAAGGAAGAAAGAAAGAAATGTCTTCATATTTCTTTTTATTTATTTATTTATTTGTTTATTGTTGCAGTTCGGCCAGGGCCGGATTTGAACTCGCCACCCTTGGTATATGGGGCCAGCACCCTACTGACTGAGCCACAGGCACCACCCGTCTTCATGTTTCTTAAAATGTACCCCCCAAAAAGCAAAATTAAAAAGTTAGTAGTCCTGTATTGAAGCAACCAAACATTTTTGGAGGAAGCATTAGAGGACTATAAATTTTAAAAATCTATAAACACTAATAAAGTAGAGGGTTGGGAGATTTTGATATTAATTTGAACATTATTCAGGGTAAAGTCTTTATAAGGGTTATAAGGGATACTTCTAAAGTGATGCTCTTATTTACTTAAGTCACCTGCAAAGGAAGAATGGCACCTGTATGATTGTACTGTACCCTCTATGCCAGAAGTCACTGCAGCATGGGATAACACATCCAAGGATGAGCAGGTGACTAGTAAGATGATGATTCTCCCCAGTATGTGAAGTTGCTGACATAACCATAAAAGAAACAAGCAAATCAAAAGGCCATGGTTTGCTTTAACAAAATATAATGTTTATGAACCGTTGGGAGAAGCAGTATTGTATAGAGGATGTTCTTGGAATGTCTTCATTTGATATGCAGAGGAAAGTGATAAAACTATCCCATTGTTGGTAATAAACCCAATATAGAAATTCTAAAGGAGTTGGAAGAGGCAAAGGAACCGTTCTTGACAGAATTAGGTAGCATTTTCCATTTTCTGTTAGAACAGATCAAGTGATTCACTTAAACTGAAGTGGAGAGTGGGAAGTTTTTGGTGTGATAAGATTTCTGGCTTTCTAACATCTTTGAGCACAGTGAGACAATGGAATTGTCCCTAACATTGTCCCAAGGAATGTGCTAACCTTAAGGAAGATGCGAATAGTTCTTTTTCTCCACTGTAGATACTTACCTGTGTCAGCCTGAAAGTGGCCAGTCTCTAGCTTAATGATCACCAGTCGTGTTTTCTTATTCACTGTGGGTTGTTTTGTTGTCTAGTTGTGGAAGATATCAACAAGCGCAGAGAACCACTTCCCAGCCTGGAGGCTGTATATCTCATCACTCCCTCTGAGAAGGTAAATTTTCCACCTGAGAAGAACTTTGGCTAAGGTTAGATGTGCTTACTTGGGATCTGAGTGGCACAAAGTGTCTGACATTTCTAGGTTAAGCACGCATTTAACACACTGCTCTGTGTAAGCATGCAGTCTGCAGGGGCTGGGGGAGGGGTGTGTGTGCTGAGTATTAAGCCTTCAGAAATACAGCAGCTGTGTGGAAAGCCAGAGCCTGCGTTCTGAGGCCCTGGGTCATTCTGACTTTACCCCTTGCACTACCTCTCTAGGGAGGAGATCCACATTACAATTCATATCTAGACTTCTGTATTTTGTGCTTTCAGATTTATTTCATCACCATCCAGTTAGTGGTCAAATTTACCTGTCTTATAATGGGGGGGAGGGTCCAAATTACCATCCAAGTAAGGTCACCTCCTTACTTTTGAGGGATAGTTGTCTTGGGTCTTTTAATTTATGTAAATCTTCACACTTTATTTTCACTTTTGAAAACTGGCTTACATATAAGTTTCTGCAGATGCAACTAAGTTGCCAGAACTTCATCAGTGTGATTCTCCTGGCCTGTAATCCTAGCACTGGGGGAGGCCGAGGTAGGAGGATTGTTCATGAGTCTAAGACCAATCTGAGCAAGAATGAGACCTGTTTCTACTAAAAATAGAAAAAAATGGGGCGGCGCCTGTGGCTCAGCTGGTAGGGCGCCAGCCCCATATACCGAGGGTGGCGGGTTCAAACCCGGCCCCGGCCAAACTACAAAATAAAAAAAATAGCTGGGCGTTGTGGCGGGCACCTGTAGTCCCAGCTACTCAGGAGGTTGAGGCAAGAGAATTGCCTAAGCCCAGGAGTTGGAGGTTGCTGTGAGCCGTGTGACGCCACAGCACTCTACCGAGGGCAATAAAGTGAGACTCTGGCTCTACAAAAAAAAATAATAATAATAAAATAAAAATAGAAAAAAATTAGCCAGGTGTGGTGGCAGGCACCTATAGTCCCAGCTCCTTAGGTGCCTGAGGCAGGAAGATCACTTGAATCTAGGAGTTGGAGGTGTCAAACTGTAGGCTGACACCACAACACTCTAACCTGGACAACAGAGTGAGCCCCTATCTCAAAAAATTTTTCTAATTAATTTAATTTAATTTAATTACACATATATAAAAATATCTGGCCAGTTTACGTTTTTGTGGTTATTTTCTTAGGCACCTATTAGAGTAGCTCCAAAGAACTAACACTGTCATTCTGGAATAAGCTAAGAAGGCCTTTGTTCATTTAAACTATGACATAATCCTAGTTTTTAAGTCCTCAGAACTTGGTTATGGCTGAATATGAGTGTTAGAATCAGACACCAAAAGTCCCCTGCTATATTGTGTAAGTAGCTTGAAGGCAGCTTGGATTTAACTTAGTTCAGATACAGGTTCTATTTGCTTCTAAAGTTGGGCTCAGGTCCCTCTCTTTTTCTCTGTCTACAGTCTGTCCACTCTCTCATCAATGACTTCAAGGACCCACCGACTGCTAAATATCGGGCTGCACATGTCTTCTTCACTGACTGTAAGTACAACTGTGAGCTGCCCACCTGCTGGGCAGGTTAGCAGCTCTGCACAACTAGGCTGAGTCGAAATCAAGGCAGATCAATAAGGAAGAAATGGGTTGTTAACCACGCTTGTCCTGTTCTTCTGTTTCAGAAGATAAATTGCATAAGAGACAAAATAAATGCATACAGATACAAATCTGCTAGATCATGCTGTCCCTCCTGATGAAAAGTAGCACACCAAGCACCTCTCCTAGGACTAAAAGGGTTTAATGCTGGGAAGATTCCTTCTGATGCTTTTCTTGGTGTTTTGTTGTATAGACTTCCAGATATTACTGTAAACTGTAGGGTATTTCCATCAGTATTTTACGTACAAAGATACTCCAATTCAGTGGTCCTTGGATTAGATAGAACCTGTATCGTTGCCTTGGAATTAACTTTCTTATTTCTTATTTCTTGAGTCTAGGAGTTTGAAGATCCTAGTGGAGAAGCAGAGAGAGATAAGTTGACTGGATAGCTAAAGAGAGTGTAACAGTAATAATTCACCAGCATTCTCTCTAAAACTGACCCCCTATAACACTCACCACTGAGAAAATAAAAAGGGTAGCAAAGAATAATTTTACAGTATTTGAATACGTATAACAAAGAGAACAGGTAGATGGCATGAATAAAACCGATCCAAAGGCTGGGAGCAGTGGCTCATGCCTGTAATCCCAGCACTCTGGGAGACAGAGGAGGAGGAGCCGGGTGGTTTGCTTGAGCTCACGAGTTTGAGACCAGCCTGAGCAAAATCTAGACCCGTCTCTACTAAAAATAGAAAAACTGAGGCAACTGGAAGCTCGAGCCCAAGAGTTGGAGGTTGCTGTGAGCTATGATGCCACAGCACTCTATTCAGGGTGACAACTTGAGACGCTCTCTCAAAAAATATATATAATAGGGTGGCACCTGTGGCTCAAAGGAGTAGGGCGCCGGTCCCATATGCCATAGGTGGCGGGTTCAAACCTAGCCCCAACCAAAAACTGCAAAAAAAAAAAAAAAAAAAAAAAGGTAATAGTAATAATAATAATAATCTAATAACATGTTTCTGGGAACCTAAAACCATTTGGCCCAGGAGCATCACTGGGAATCATGGTTCTCCTACCACACTGGGACTCCTCTCTAGCTGAGCTTTTTAAGGTTCTTGGAGAAGTGCCTGCATCAACATTTCCCAATGGTTTTATTGTTCTTTCTTCTTTCATTTATCATTAACATGTTAGATGTGTGGTGTTTGTTTATATTAAAGGCCTTTCTCTTATGCCTTTTTAATTTCTTCTGTTTTTGTCCTTCCTTTCCTTGGTATCAGAAAATAGTTTTAGGCTCGGCATCTATAGGTTAGCGGCCAGGGCACCAGCCACATACACCAGAGCTGGCGCTTTTGAATCCAGCCTGGGCCTGCCAAACAATAGTGACAACTACAACCAAAAAATAGCTGGGTGTTGTGGCAGGCACCTGTAGTCCCAGCTGCTTGGGAGACTAAGGCAAGAGAATCTCTTAAGCCCAAGAGTTTTGGGTTGCTGTGAGCTATGACGCCATAGCACTCTACCCAGGGTGACGGCTCAAGCCTCTGTCTCAAAAAAAAAAAAAAGAAAAAAGAAAATACTTTTAATTAGCTCTATCACTCATTCATGATTGCCATTTGTTTCTGTTATGTGTCGAAGGTCATGCAGGTGGTTTTACATTGCTTTTATAGTGAAGAGGTATTGGGTGTTTGGGGATGGAATGAACTTCTTAGTTGCCTTTTGAAAATCCTTATAAAGGCCAGATGTGGTGGGTTATGCCTATAATCCTAGCACTCTGGGAGGTTAAGGCAGGAGAATCACTTGAGGTCAGGAGTTCAAGACCGACCTGAGCAAGAGCAAGATCCCCATTTCTACCAGAAACAGAAAAAAAACATAGTGAGTGTGGTGTCATGAGCCTATAGTCCCAGCTACTCGTGAGGCTGAGGCAGGAGGATTACTTGAGCCCAGGACTTGGAGGTTGCAGCGAGCTGTGATGATGCCACTGCACCTCATAAATAAGGAATCCACTGGATGTGTACAGCCTTTCAGTGAACCAGCAAATGGACAGGAAAGCTGACTGCTTTTTTTGATTCTTGCAGCTTGTCCAGATGCCCTGTTTAATGAGCTGGTAAAATCTCGAGCTGCAAAGGTCATCAAAACTCTGACGGAAATCAACATTGCATTTCTTCCATATGAATCCCAGGTGAGGCTGAGTAAGGGTGCATAGAAAGTCTATATCTTAGTCATTCTATCAGGAGCCCTGAGAGGGTGGGTCACGGTGTAATAAAGAGAGTAGTGGAGGGAAGGTATCATATGCTCATTTGCCAAATGAGGTTGTAAGTGGATGTTTATTTAATGGAAATAGCACTCTGTAGGGTCTGCTCTCTGCCTTCCTTTTACTTTCTAGTAATTTCTGATTCTTATCAGCCATTGTGCCTTCCTTTCCTTGCTCTCTGGGTGTTCACTCCTTTTGGTTGATTCCTTGAACAATCAAAAAGTAGCCAATCCAAAAAAAGCACGGAAGGAGAGTGAGGAAGGGCTCAGAAGCATCCCATCTGTTGCAAAGGAGACTGTTTTTATGTGGAGATAACCTCAGCTTGTCATGTGCTGAAAGAACAGATGGTGGCCTTCGTCATAGCCGTTAACACTTCAAGTGCCAGATGCCAGGGCAGCAAAGCTCTTCCCTTAGTACAAAAACCGAGTTGTTAAGGTGAAGCTGATTTGTGAGAGAATATACAAAGTTAGTCTTAGTATTTTTAAAAGATAGGTTAAATATCTTTTCCTAGCAAACAAAGAAACAAAAATATCAGGAATTACTTGCGTTTTGTGGAACTAAAAGATTATTGTGGTATGTTAAATCTTTATGCAGCAGTCTCCAGGCACCAGAGAGTGACCTATTCTTAGAAAAGGAGGGATGGGAAAGGTACCATGTGAGCATTTAAAGACAGTCTCTTTCCCTTCTCACTAAGCCTAAAGGCGGTTTCCTTCTTGAGGGCAGAATTTTTATCCCTGAGTGTTCCATCTCCACTTGGATTGAACAAAATCAAACTTTATTATTCAACCATACTGTATTTTAGAAATTTTAAGGAAGTCATTTACTCTTTTTTAAATATCAGATTTTTTAGAAGATAAAGGTAGTTTATGTAAATGAGAACTTGAGAGAATACTGATTACTCATATAATCAATCATTTAAGAGGGAATTTTAAACTTCGAGAATTCTCCCCCCGCCAAAAAAAGGAGAAAAGAAATATACTTGTGGGCGGCGCTTGTGGCTCAGTGGGTAGGGCACCGGCCCCACATACCAAGGGTGGCGGGTTTGAACCCAGCCCTGGCCAAACTGCAACAAAAAATAGCCGGGCATTGTGACAGGCCCTTGTCTGCTCGGGAGGCTGAGGCAAGAGAATTGCCTAAGCCCAGGAGTTGGAGGTTGCTGTGAGCTGTGATCCCCATGGCACTCTACCAAGGGCGATAAAGTGAGACTGTCTCTAAAAAAAAAAAAAGAAAGAAAGAAAGAAAAATACTTAGAACACACTACCGAGGAGAGTATATTATTAAATCTGTAAGAAGGTTCTTTGTTTACTTACTGTCACAGCATAGAATCCAGCTTGCCTCTTATTTATTAAAAACTAAGCTTACGATGGCCTGTGGAGTCTTACACTAATCTCTCCTGCTCTGCTCCTGGCCTGTCACTGTTCACCAGACACCCTAGGCACATGCTGGCCCGAGGTCTCTGGTGCTGCCGGTTTCTTCCACATGGAAGTCCCCTGCTGGCGATAATCACCTTACCTCCCTCAAGCCCTTGCTCAGATGTAACCCTCACAGTGAATCCTAATGTCTTCTCTATCTAGCCTCGTGGGCATTCCTGCCCTGCTCTGTTACTTTCTCATACACTTACCCTGTTTTCAATACCACACAATTCTCTCTTCATTATGTTTCTTACCTGCCTTCTATGGGATGGCAGACTCCTTAGGAACAGGGATGCTTTCGTCACTTGTAGTTTTCAAGTGCCTGGCATGTGGCAGGCCCCCAGGACACGTGGTAGCCTAGACAGGGACATGTTCTGCAGACTCGCTACCAGGGCTGGAGAATACTTTACCAGTTCACCATATATATTTTCTTCTCCTCCTCAGGTGTATTCCTTAGACTCTGCAGATTCTTTCCAAAGTTTCTACAGTCCCCACAAGGCTCAGATGAAGAACCCCATATTGGAGCGTCTGGCAGAGCAGATTGCAACTCTGTGTGCCACCCTGAAGGAGTACCCTGCAGTGCGGTATCGGGGGTAAGGCAGCGTACCAGTCTGCCTTGAGTGGCATCCCATGTGTGCCCAAGTGAGGAGCTGGCCCAGACCCTTCTGGCCTTAAGGCTCCCCCAGCAGCTATGTCAAGAGGGTCAAGGCTGGGCATGGTGGCTCATGCCTGTAATCCTAGCACTCTGGGTGGCCAAGGAGGGTGAATTGCTTGAGCTCAGGAGTTTGAGACCAGCCTGAGCAAGAGTGAGACTTTGTCTCTACTGAAAAAAAAAAAAAATAGAGCGGCCCCTGTGGCTCAGTGGGTAGGGCGCCAGCCCCATATACCTAGGGTTGTGGGTTCAAACCCCACCCCGGCCAAACAGCAACAAAAAAAAAGCTGGGTGTTGTGGTGGGCGCCTGTAGTCCCAGCTACTCGGGAGACTGAGGCAAGAGAATCGCCTAAGTCCAGGAGTTGGAGGTTGCTGTGAGCTGTGTGATGACACAGCACTCTACTGAGGGCGATAAAGTAAGACTGTCTATACAAAAAATAAATAAATAAAATAATAAAAATTTAAAAAAAAAATGGAAAAAGTAATCAGATGTTGTGGTGGGCACCTGTAGTCCCAGCTATTCAGGAGGTTAAGGCAAGAGGATCACTTGGGCCCAGGAGTTTGAGGTTGCTGTTAGCTGGGCTGATGCCATGGCACTCTACCCTGCTGGTACAGAGTGAGACGCTGTCTCAAAAAGAAAAAAAGAGGAAGGGTCAAGATTTGAGTGTCCCTCACTTAAAATGATTCTTCCAATTGTTTTGTTAATCTTTTAAATTCTATAGTGAACAGAAAAGAGCATAAATATATATACATTCAGTTATTAACTAACTGGAAGTTGAACCCCTATGTAACTACAATCAGGTGTCATACAGTTTTTAATCTCTTCCTAGTCTTCATTTATTTATTTATTTATTTTTTGAGACAGAGTCTCACTATGTCACTCTGGGTAGAGTGCCGTGGCATCACACCTCACAGCAACCTCAAACTCTTGGGCTTAAATGATTCTCTTGCTTCAGCATCTCAAGTAGCTGGGACTACAGGCACCTGCCACAATGCCCGGCTATTTTTCTGTTGCAGTCGTCAATGTTGCTTAGCCGGCCTGGGCCGGGTTCCGAACCCTCCTGTTTCGGTGTATGTGGCTGGTGTCCTAGCTGCTGAGCTACGGGTGCCAAGCCTTTTCCTAGTCTTTAAAAACAAATATCATCTTTCCAAAAGATATTTCAGAGTAAGATATAATACAAAGAAAATAATTCCCTGAAAGACATATTCCTAAGATTTCATAAAGACATTCACTCCTCGCTACTGAGTGCTGGGGGACTTGAAACTGAAGACACAGACCCTGGGCTGAGAGGGTTGGTAAGACAGGTGTCCCATCATCTGTGCCCAGGAGAGGTGCTCCTGTGACCTCAACTCTATAGGCCAGGCCAGTCCAAGTGCCTTGGGGTAACCAAAGTAGGGAGAAGGGCCCTGCAGTTGAAGATGAGTAAAAGCTTCAGAATAGAGGTGATGATAGACCAGTAGAGAAGAGAGGGGATGGCATTTTGTGTGCACATTTGGTTCTTGCCATTGGTATGGGTGGTTCAGCACAGTATCTGTGTAGAGTAATGAAATGAGATGAGATTTGAGAGGCCTTGAATGCCAGGTTTGGGATTATGTCCTTCATTGGATATCCCTGTGACACCTCTGGGGGACTGGGACAGGGCAGTGACCGCAGTGCTCTGGGACCATGAAGGTGGGAGTGTGAACGGGAGTCAGGGCAAGGAGGAGGCTAAGCAGAAGGCCACTGCAGGGGGAGTGAAGGGCCCAGAAATAGAGTGACAGGTGAGGATGGGATCCTTGAGAGTGCGATGGTAGACTCTGCCCAACTTGGGAACTGCAGACAGGTTAGGGATAAGGCAGGAAGGTTTATAGTTGCCATTGCTTTGAGCCAAGGTGATTGGGAGCCTGGGGGTACCAGGCCTAGCCCATTGCTTCATTGCCTGTGGGGACTCATGGCTATAGCAAAACACCTCCCCGTGGCTGCCCCAGAGCCTGGCTTCCTTCCATTATTGGTACTCACTGACAAAAGCCTGGTGGCACTTAAGACATAGGGCCCTGACAGATCTCCTGACAGAGGGTGGGAGCCCAGCTTGGTGCAGGCTGGTCAGGTGGTGGGCAGCACTCACCCATCCCATCAAGTCAAATAGGACCCAGGGAGTACCGTAGACTCGCCATGGGAAAGGTTTAAAGGTTCTCACTCAACCAGACACGGTGGCTCATGCTTATAATCCCAGTACTCTGGGAGGCTGAAGCAGGTGGATTGCCTAAGCTCAGGAGCTTGAGATCAGCCTGAGCCAGAGCAAGACCCCATTTCTAAAAATAGCTGAGTGTTGTGGCAGGTACCTGTAGTTCCAGCTACTTGGGAGGCTGAGGCAAGAGAATCACTTGAGCTCAAGAGTTTGACGTTGCTGTGAGCTGCAATGCACTCTACCGAGGGTGACAAAGTGAGACTGTCTCAAAAAAAAAAATTGAGCGGTGCCTATGGCTCAAAAGAGTAGAGCACCAGCCCCATATGCCAGAGGTGGCAGGTTCAAACCCAGCTCCAGCCAAAAAACTGCAAAAAGATAAATAAAAATAAAAAATATTTTCTAAGGTTCTTATTCATACCATTCTGGCTGTGCCAGCTGGAATGTCACTTGCTAACAAAAAGTGAATTGAGGGGAGTGAGAGTCATGTGGGTCAGGCTCAAAGCCCTGGTCATGGGAGATGGGTGAACAGTCAGGGCCTCCTCTGAGGGGTGGTGGCTTATTGGGAAGACTCCTTCTGTTTCTATTTAGATGACTGAACTGAGGGGTTTTTTTTTTGTTTGTTTTGTTTTTTTGAGACAGAGTTTCACTGTGTCGCCCTTGGTAGAATGCTGTGGTGTCACAGCTCACAGCAACCTCAAACTCTTGGACTTAAGCAATTCTCATGCCTCAGCCTCCCAAGTAGCTGGGACTACAAGCACCCACCACAACGCCTGGCTATTTTTTGGTTGTAGTTGTCATTGTTATTTGGCAGGCCCAGGCTGGGTTCGAACCTGCCAGCTTCAGTGTATGTGGCTGGTGCCCTAGCCACTGAGCTGTAGGCGCCAAGGCATGAGCTGAGTATTTTATTTTGCTTTTCCTTTTAAATTATACATGTGATATATGAATGTATTCTCATTGTAACTAATATGCCTACGTCTTCCCTGCATTCCCTGCACTTCCCTCCCTGCACTGTCCTACTTCCCTTGGAGGGTTGGGGGGGGGGGCAGTGGGTACCACTGTTTGGTACATGGGTGGTTCACACCGTGTCATTCCTCCTTTGTCAGGGAATACAAGGACAATGCCTTGCTGGCTCAGCTAATTCAGGACAAGCTTGATGCCTATAAAGCTGATGACCCAACAATGGGGGAGGTAAGTTTGGCTTGGATCACGTGGTTCTCTTACCAAGGGACACAGCGTTTGTGTGACAGTCCCAAGGAGAGCTCTGTTCAGTTGCTCACAGAGCAAACATGAGCATGGCTGTTCCTGGAGACTGGCTCCAGTGAAATGCCAAAGCCCCTAGGAAAGGGGGAGCCAGACATATGCAGTATAGCCAGGGACCAGCCTGTTTCTGTTCCCCAGTTTCAACTCTGATTATCCCACATCCTGGGAAACTCCCAGGAGTAAAATAATAGCAAAACCAGAAAGTTGACATTGGTACAATCTCAAACTCCATTCAAATTTTACTAGTTTTTCCATATACTTGGTGTGGGTACAGTTCTGGGCAGTTTTACCACTTCTATAGATGAATGTAACCACCACTACAATCAAGATCCAGAGCTGTTCCAATACTACCTGGGTTTTAAAACTGAAAGTCCTGGGTCCTGAGAACCCCTTCAGCCCCTGGCACTCTCAGTGGTTGGTTATCCCATTTGTAGTTGAACCTGGGCAGCTTTCCTACATATATAAATTCACTTCAGCTCCCAGCACAGTTTCAGATCTGCTTCAAAGTGCCCTCATTGTGAAACAGAAACATCAGAGTCTCATGTGGTATTTATTAGTGTTCTTATAGCTTGGTAGGAGAAGTTGGAGTTGTGGGAGTAGCTGGTGAGGCATCTGCCTGTTTCCCCACAGGGCCCAGACAAGGCGCGCTCTCAGCTCCTGATTTTGGACCGAGGCTTTGACCCCAGCTCTCCTGTGCTTCATGAGTTGACTTTTCAGGCTATGAGTTACGATTTGCTGCCTATTGAAAATGACGTCTACAAGTAAGTATCATGTCACAGACACCAGAGGGACTGCAGCTTTGCAAATGAACCAGAACACCTCTGGCTTGAGAAAAAGGACACTTTTGGCTTGGCGCCTATGGCTCAAGCAGCTAAAGCGCCAGCCACATATACCTGAGCTGGTGGGTTTGAATCCAGCTTGGGCCCACCAAACAACAATGACGGCTGCAACCAAAAAATAGCCGGGCATTGTGGCAGGCACCTGTAGTCCCAGCTACTTGGAAGGCGGAGGCAGGAGAATCACTTGAGCCCAGGAGCTGGAGGTTGCTGTGAGCTGTGATGCCATGGCACTCTACCCAGGGTGACAGCTTGAGGCTCTGTCTCAAAAAAAAAAAAAAAAAGAAAGAAAGAAAAAGGACACTTTTAATCCTAGGAAAAGTGGGTGGATTGATACAGGCTTGCAAATAAGCCTGTGAACTTTTCTGTGTGTTCCCCAAATCCACATGGCATTTCTAGGTGGAAACTCATGTCCCTTTTAGGGAGGACAAGAACTTTAGATCTTTAGCTCCCAGTTCACAGTCACCTCAGTCATAGCCTGCTTGGATATGTTATTAGAGTATGTTGAATTTTTTTGTGTGTATATCTTATTCAGAGTTGAAACTTAATTATAGATCATGAAATGATGGACTGGGTGAGGTGGCTCATACCTGTAAGGTGAGCATATGGGAGACAGAGGTAGGGGGATCCCTTTGTTGCAGGAAGATGAGACCCAATGGAGAGAAAGAGCACCCAAACACCATGTTTATAAGAGGAAGGACTTTATACGCCAGCCAGGAGCTTATGGCATAGAATAATTCCAAGTGGCCGTGCTTCCCAACTGGCTTGGTCTTTCCCTCTTTATCTTCATTCAAAAAGTTCCAACCCATAGGTACCTTTTTCATTGGCCAGTTAGAATCAAGCAGTAGATGCTATTCCAGTCCCCACAGAATTACAGGATTTCACAGAAGTGGAAATTTCCAAGTTCCAGGAAGTTAAGTCTACAAATTCCCAAGAGCTGAGTCACCATGGAGAGGACCCTGCAGGTGTATGCTTGTGGTCTCCTTGAGAATTCTTGGGTGTCCTCTCGCACCTTGAGGCAAGGAGTTTTGACCAGCCTGAGCAACATAGAAAGACCCCCATCTCTACAAAAAGTAAAAAAACTTAGCCTGGTGTCATGGTGCATGCCTGTATTCCTGGTTACTTGGGAGCTTGAGGCAGGAGGATTGCTTGAGCTCAGTAAGCTATGATCACACCACTGTACTCCAGCCTGGGTGACAGAGCAGTACCCTGTCTCTAAAATAAAAGAAAGGAATACAATGATAAAATATACCAACAAGAGAGAATTTCTTTGCAGAGCAGCTATTTGCTTTATTATTAAAAAAAAAAAAATTTTTTTTTTCTTAGTAACAATCATCAGAGACTCAGTTTCTAAAAACTAGTTTTTCTTTTTGTGGAACCAGAGATTGTATGAGAATAGACATTGTTCTCATGTTATTTATTTTATAATAATGATCATAAAGATAGTGGTTTCCAGGCTCAGCGCCTGTGGCTCAACGGGCTAAGGCGCCAGCCACGTACACCTGAGCTGGCAGGTTCGAATCCAGCCCGGGCCTGCCAAACAACAATGCTGGCTGCAACCAAAAAAATGGCCGGGCGTTGTGG
>CAUYRH010015569.1:0-38021 GCA_963574655.1 Perodicticus potto | reverse complement strand
AAGGCCGGACAACTGCTGAGGAGACACCTGTGCCTTGGTGTCTCCTTCACTTTGCACTTGGGACTAAATGTGGAACCCCATTTCCTATGCTTAGGTCAATTTCTTGTGAATTTCCTGGGCCTCAATTACATGAATGGACTGTGTCCATTCATTGATGCTTTCATTCACTTTGCTCCGGAGGGGACTGTGTTCGTTCATTGATACATTCATTCACCTTGCAAAAATAAATAAATAAATAAATAAATAAAAAGAAAAAATATTAGAGAAACAAGTTCACTGCTCTTTTCTGTGTTCCTGCCTCATCCCATAAAGTAAGAACTTTTCCTAACACTTTGGCCCTCTCTAGGGAGTCCGTAGTATAGGGAGGAACAACTCATGTAATTAGAAAGAGGGGAGCATTGGACCATTTTTACCAGCTCTGGGGACGCTGCATCCAAAAGCTGACCTGGATATTTCCGGTCATTTCTTCCCACCCTTGCTGGGAGGGGAGGCCAGCTGGGACCTCGTGTGCAGAAGTCTGAGGAGGCACCTGCAACGTTTGTTATAAAGTTCTTGGGTTAGCTCAGTGGTTCTCAACCTTCCTAATGCCGCGACCCTTTAATACAGTTCCTCATGTTGTGGTGACCCCCAACCATAAAATTATTTTCGTTGCTACTTCCTAACTGTAATTTTGCTACTGTTGTGAATCGTAGTGTAAATATCTGATACGCAGGATGTATTTTCATTGTGAGGGGTCGCGACCCACAGGTTGAGAACCGCTGGGTTAGGTGCAACTATTCCTACAACTGCATTTTCCTGGGGAAGTAAATGTTTTCTCATTTTGTAGTGATCTTCTCTATCCTTCCTTTTTTTTTTTTGCTTAAAGACTATTTTGTCTGGGACTAACAAGTAACTAATATTTACTTGGTGTATCTCCGTCCATGTATTTAATTTCTACATATATAAACCTTTCTGTGTTTTCGCTTTTTTTGTTAACAGGCATTAGTTGGATTTCCCCAATCCAATTTGATAATCTCTTTTAAGTGAGAAGGTCATTCTATTTCCATGTATTGTGATTATTGATAAATGAGAGCTGGCCAGAAAATATCCAGCCATGTAGGTCGTTGCATAATATTTTTCATAGTATATCACTGGATACTTTCTGGACGGCTCTTGAAGTTGGACTTCTTTCTCCTATTTTAACTTTTTTTGAGTTTTATTAATTCTGCTTTTTTTTTTTTGAGACAGAGTCTCAAGCTGTCACCCTAGGTAGAGTACTTATGGCGTCACAGCTCACAGCAACCTCACACTCTTGGGCTTAAGCCATTCTTTTGCCTCAGCCTCCTAAGCAGCTGGGACTACAGGTATCCGCCACAACCCCCAGCTATTTTCTTTGTTGCAGTTATCATTATTGTTTGGCAGGACCGAGCTGGATTCGAACCTAGTCTCACTTTTTATTGCTCTCAGTAGAGTGCTGTAGCATCACAGCTCACAGCAACCTCCAACTCCTGGGCTTAGGCGATTCTCTTGCCTCAGCCTCCTGAGTAGCTGGGGCTACAGGCACCTGCCATAACACCTGGCTATTTTTTTGTTGCAGTTGGGCCGGGGCCACCCTTGGTATATGGGCCCAGCACCCTACTCACTAAGCCACAGGTGCCGCCCCTAATTCTGTTTTGTATATACAGCAGAACCTCCATAGCTGACCATCTCCCTACACTGACCACCTCCTTAAACTGACCTAATTTTCATAGACTGGACATGCAGCACATGTGGGTGTCAGTGCAGTGGCCTGTCCCTCATGCTGACCACCTCTGTATGTTGACCAGTTTGCTGCAGTCCCATGGGTGTCACCTTTAAGAGGTTCTACTTTATTTCCAGTTTTTCCTTTCAGGTCTACTAAAATTAGGTTTATTTCTCTATTAATTTTTTCTTTCTCCTGGGATAGTAGTTATAGCCTATGTTTTTTTACTGATTATCTTGGAAATTTTGTTTAGCACATAAGACTCTATAACTTTTTTTTTTGAGATGGAATCTGACTCCACCGGCTGCCTGGAGTGTAGTAGTGTCATCCCAGCTCATTACAACCTCAAACTCCTGGGCTCAAGCAACCTTCCTGCTTTGCCTTCCTGAGTTGCTGGGACTACAGGTGTGCCCCACCATCCCTGGATACTTTTTTCTATTTTTGGTAGGCTCAGGCTGGTCTTGAACTCCAGAGCTCAGGCACCCTCCCCCTTAACCATCCAGAGTGCTAGGATTACAGGTGTGATGTGTCTGGCCCAGATTTCATAACTTTTAGTGTTGTATCCTGACTGCTGTCATCCACCCAGCCTGCCTGAAGATCCAAAGAAACCTGTGACCTTGGGAATGAATGTGGCCTTCTGGATCTGTGAGCACGGCCTTTTGAATGGATCCCAATTTTGCAGCACAAATCCTTTTAATAAAGGGATTTATTCTTGTGATTTGTTTGGATTCAGGCAAGAAGTGGCACTTGGGGACCTGGAGAGCCTCACGTGACCTTGAGGCCACAGATTCCCCGCCCCTGAATCCCTCTCCTAATCTCCAGACTCGTTTCCCATGATGTTATTCTTGTCTTTTTATTATGTGTATTTACCAGTTATTTTCACTTTATCAACACATAGTTATTTTGATTTACTTACATGTTTTCCCCTCTTCTTTTCCCCCTCTTTTGCCCTTCCTTTTTGAATTTCAAAACTTCCTATTTGAGATCATCTTCAATTCTCTCTCAACCACATCTTTTAGAAGTTCTTTTACTTGGACTATTGGTGGTTAGAGCTTTTAGTTTTTGTTAGGCTGAAAATGTCCTTATTTTGCCCTTGTTCTTGAGATATAATTTTGGATCTCCTATCTAGCTTGACGGTTACTTTTTTCTCAGCATGATGAAGAGTTTTGGTAACTTCTATTGCTTCTGTTAAAAAGTCTAATTCTTGCCGGTTTAATGGTTACCCTTGTGCAGGGAGCAGTTGGTCATCCCTTTTATTCGCTGCCTCTTTTGAGCCTTTCTCTTGGTCTTTGACGTTCCCTGCGATATATCTGCGAATAGGTTTTCTTTTAGTCTGTTTGGCGAGAATAACATTAAACACTTCTTGTATCTGTAGATTCATATCTTTATTAATTCCGGCAAATTCTCAGTTTCTGCCTTTTCAAAGGTAACCTCACCTTTATTCTCTCTCCGTTTTCTTCCAAGGATTCAAATTAGTAAAAGGGCGAATGATTTACGCGCTCTGAAGAGAAGCCAGAGTATCAAGGATTCAAATTGGAATAAATGTTAGACTATCTCTGGCTACCCCTCACACCTGTCACTGTCTCATTTTCCTCATCTTGCCTTTCTGTTGCTTCCTGTCATCAGTTTCTTTCTTCCTTTCTATCTATCTTCTAGTTTGCAAATTATTTTTTCTAGCTGTGTCTAAGCTGTTCCAAAAGGTACTTTTTTAAAATTTCAGAATAATATGAGGGTACACATGGCGATTCTCTTGCCTCAGCCTCTCAAGTAGCTGGGATTACAGGTGCCTGCTACAACACTTGGCTTTTTTTTGGTTGTAGTTGTCATTGTTGTTTGGCAGGCCTGGGCTGGATTCAAACCCACCAGCCTCCGTGTATGTGGCTGGCGCCCTAGCTGCTGCCCTTTAGGCACCGACCCAGTTTGTGAGAAATCTGAATCCGGGAGAATCCTGAGGAAATAGATTAAGGATGCTTTGGCCTGCGGAGATGATTTGCATTTTTGTCTTCTGAGAGTCAAGGACACTGTCAACATTGGACTGTTTTAGCCCCTTTCCAAGTACCTGGCTTATAGTGGAGGATCAGGTGCCAGCCCCTCACCTGTTACTGGCCCAAGACTCAGTACTTGATGTGACACTGACCTTCCCTCATGAGTATTTCACTGCTCCACTCCAGGTTCTGGATTTGATTTTTCTAGCTCCTTGGAAATTTCTCTTACTTCTTGTGATCCCACTGATGACATTTTCTTTTCTTTAAGGATTTAGTTTTCTTGTATGGGGAAGTTCTGCAGAGAATCTCGTCTGCATTTTGCTGAAGCAGAAGTTAGTGTCTGGATGCCAGACTCCCTAGCAAAGTAACAACAAAGGCCTCCTTGACCTTAGATCCTCTCAAATATGCCAGAAACTCTGTATTTGGGGATCGTAAAGTGGGTGCTGCCTGTCTTTCCTCCTCTGCTTTGTGGATGGTCCAGGATCCATAGGTAAAGAGGGCTGAGGTTCCTTAGCACTTACATTCACTGTGAGTCTTCAAGAGAAGAATGTAGCACTCACATTCACTGCACTTGCCCACAGAGCAGCATGTGCTCAGAGGACTTCTCAAGCCTAGCATTTCTCAACACACGCTTTCAAATAGGAAGGACCAAACAAAATGATTTCTTTTCTTTTTTTTTTAATTTCAATAGATATAACGGGTGCAAGTGTTTTTGGCTACGTGGCTGAACTGTATAATGCTAAACTCGGGTTTTTTAGTGTGCCAATCACTAGAATAGTGTAATTTTTCATCCCTTCCTATTTCTTAGTTTTCAATGTCCATTACACCACTTTATGATCATAGATACCTCTCATTTAGCTCCCACTTATAAGATACAAAATGTGGTATTCTTTTTTTTCCCATTCCTAAGATACCTCATTTAGGATAACGGTCTCCAGTTCTGTCCAAGTTGCTGCAAACAACATCACTTCAGTCCTTTTTATGACTGAGTAATACTCCACGCTATATGCTTACCACATTTCTTTAGCCACTCATCAGCTGATGGACACCTAGGTTGATGCCATATCTTTCTGAATTGGACTGTGATAAACAATTGAGTGCAGGTTTTTTGTTTTTTTTTTTCCTAATGACTTCTTTTCCTTCAAGTAGATACCCAGCAGTGGTATTGCTGGATGGAATGGTCGGTCTAGTTTTAGTTCTTTGAGGAATCTCTGGACTGTTTTCCATAGAGGTTGTGCTAATTTACTTTCCTGCCAATTAAGTATAAGCTGTCCCTTTTCACTGCTTCTATGCCAACATCTTAATAATAGTAGTCATTCTTACAGGAGTAAGGCGGTATCTTATTGTGTTTTAATTTGCATTTCTCTGATGATTAGTGATGTTGAACATTTTTTCATATGTTTGCGGGTCCTTGGAACTTGAATGCAAAGCTCAGAGTCAGAGCAGCCCTTTTGTGACCATGAAGCTTCCATTTGTATATCTTTCTCTGAAAAAAATCTGGTGATGACTTTTACCCACTTTTTGATGGGGTCATTTTTTTTTCTTGCTGATTTTGTTGAGCTCTTTGTAGAGTCTGCATATTAGTCCTTTGTCAGCTGTATAGTTTGCAAATATTTCCTCCCATTCTGTAGGTTGTATATTTATATTATTTTTTATTTCTTTTGCTATGCAGAAACTTTTTAGTTTAAGTCTCATTTATTTATTTATGTTTGTTGTTGCTGTATTTGTTTATTTTTTGGGGGGGGAAATCTTATTCAAAATTTTTTTGTTTATGCCAATGGCCAGAAGAGTTTTTCTTATACTTTTTTCTAGAATTCTCAAGGTTTTGGGTCCTTCCATTTAAGTCTTTAATCTCGAGTTAATCTTTGTATATGGTGAGAAACAGGGATTTTGTTCTTTTGCACATGGCTATCCAAACTTCCCAGTACCATTAACTGAATAGGGCTGGACAAAATAATTTATAATGACCCTTCTGGAAATTTCTGAGGCTCTTATCCCATAATAATGTGCAATTCCTCAATTATGTTATTTAATGAGGTAGATACATATAAGATGTTTCCTCCCCCTTGGAATTAGATTGTCTCAGTTTAATATATGAGAACAGTAGGAGGTGAACATTTTTAGAATACCTTCTATTTATGTTGGACATGAGCAAAAAATAAATCCCTGCTGGCTTTCATGAGACAATAACTTACAGTGAAATACTGACTTAACAAGGGTGAGTGTGTGAGGGAGGGAGGTACTAGGGGGAGGCTCTGGTGACCACACTAGGGGGTGTGAGGGAGGTGGTAAGGAGAGCAAACAGTCAGGAGCACCTGCTGCTGTGTGCACGGGACATTCGCAGGTGTGCTGTGCTGGAGCGGGCAGGAGAAACCCGCTTACAAGCTCTGGAGCTGCTTTGAGTGTGGAGAGAACTATTCTTTTCCCGAGCTGCATCCCTGGCACTGTTCTACCTTCCTCAAGTTCTCTTCCTTCTCGGAGCTGACATTCTAGAAGGGAAAACAGACAGTTTCAAGGAAACCAATAGATACAGAAGATAATTTCCGATAATTTTAGATTCTATGAGGTTGGGTGAGGCATAGAGAGTGATGAGGGCTGGTGAGGTAGAATGGGAAGGAAAAGAAGGCATTTCTGGTAAGGATGCTTGAGCTGGAATTTGAAGGAGGAGAATGAGCGGGCTCTGCAGAGCTCTGGAGAAAGATGTGAGGAAGTCCCTGAGGTGTGAAGGAGTGTATAGCACAACCAAGAGACAGAAAGGACAGCTGTGTGTTTGGTACCGTATTAGCGACCTCTTGCTGCATGAAAAATCACCATGACCTTGACAACTTCAAGCAACCCCCATGTATTATCTCACTGTTTCTGTGGGTCGGGAGGATGAGTGCAGCTTGAGGTCTTAGGGTCTCACAAGGTTGCAATCAAGGTGTTGGCCATTGGTATTTTCATCCCGAGGCTTGACTAGAGGAGGATCTGCTTCCTACCTCATTTAGATTGCTGGCAGAAATCATTTCCTTATGGGTGTACAATTGAGTGCTGTAGCTTTTTGCTGGCCGTTGGCTGGAGGCAGCTCTCAGGTCCTCGAGTCTGAAGTTTCTAGAATCTTCCTGCAGCCCTTTGCTGTATTGGCCTCCTTAACATGACTGCTTCATCAAGCCATCAGGGAGGCTCTCGCAGCTTAGGGGGAGCCTATTCCCTCTTTTAAGGGATTTTACCTGATTAAGCCAGGCCTACTCAGAATGACCTCCCTTTGGATTAACTCAAATGTCTGTTTTGGAACCTGAATTATATTTCCAAAGGTCTCTTCACTGCTGCTATATTCCATGGGAAGTCCAATATTTTAATCCGCATTTTTTCCTTATCAATAAAACCCTGGTTTTGTTCAAGAGGCAAAGCTAAGACCCAGTTGAGAATACCGTTTCTCAGACTTCCTTGAAGCTACCATTATAATGTAACAAAGTTCTGGCCAATGACTTGTAAGTAGCAGTCTAAGGAAAAGTTATCACTTTTCTGATAAAAAGGAACAGACCGAACCAACATGTATCTCTTCCCCGTTGCTCCTTTCCTTCCTTGCTCCTTGGAACTTGAATGCAAAGCTCAGAGTTGGAGCAGCCATTTTGTGACCATGAGGCTTCCTATTTTTTGGTGATGATAGAGCAGGAAAGATAGAAGGAGTTTGGGTTTCTTATGGCATTTTGGAGCATGTCTGGAACACTTCTGGGCTTCCTGTTATGTAAGGAAAATATCCCCCATTTGACTAAACAAATATACTTAGATTTCTATTACATGCAGCCAAATGCATTCCTGAAACATCCAACAATATAAGGCAAAAGTCAGATCTTGTAGGTCCTTGTTGGGCACATTCTGGAGTTTGGGCTTTATTCTAAGTTAAAAGGGAAGATTTTTTTTGTTGTTGTTTGTTTTTTGAGACAGAGCCTCAAGCTGTCACCCTGGCTAGAGTGCCATGGCATCACAGCTCACAGCAACCTCCAATTCCTGGGCTTGAGCGAGTCTCCTGCCTCTGCCTCCCAAGTAGCTGGGACTATAGGCGCCCGCCACAGCGCCCGGCCATTTTTTGGTTGCAGCCGTCATTGTTGTTTGGCGGGCCCAGGCTGGATTCGAACCTGCCAGCTTAGGTGTACATGGCTGGTGCCTTAGCCCGTTGAGCCATAGGCACTGAGCCAAAAGGGAAGATGTTAAAGACTTTTAATCAGTGAGGTTCTTGGATTGATTTATGATTTGGAAACATCTCCTGGTTACTTAGCAAAGAATAAATTTTGAGATGGGGCATGTGTAAAAGATTGGAAATGGAGGCTCAGAGAAGATAAGTAAGTCTCCAAAGGTAACACAGTGAGAGGGGGACAGGAATGAGACCCAAAATGCACATTTGTTTGAATCGACAGCACTGGCTTTGGTTGTTGCCTCTGATTTTAACGAAGGTCTTTGTCTACCTGATATTGCTGGAAGAGCTTTGAAGCTATCACTTCTCTCAATTTATCTCCAGTGTCCCATTCTCTGAAAAAAACCTAATGGTTTTCACAATCACAAAAGAGAAATTAATTCTGAGTCTGGGAATTTTTTTTCATATCAATCTGGGTCAGCCTAATTAAAACTAAGGAAAAAAAAAGTGTGTGTGTGTGTATAGGGGAGAGAACTTTACTTTCCATTATGATTTACTTACAGTTCCTTTTAAGAATAATTTTTTTTTTTTGACACAGCCTCAAGCTGTCACCCTGGATAGACTGCTGTGGCATCACAGCTCACAGCAACCTCCAATTCCTGGGCTCAAGCGAGTCTCCTGCCTCCGCCTCCCAAGTAGCTGGGACTACAGGCGCCCGCCACAAAGCCCAGCCATTTTTTTTGGTTGCAGCCACCATTGTTGTTTGGCAGGCCCAGGCTGGATTCGAACCCGCCAGCTCAGGTATAAGTGGCTGGCGCCTTAGCCTGTTGAGCCACTGGCGCAGAGCCCTTACAGTTCCTTTTAAATCCCTATTGACAAATGCCCACCTGATGCTAAGTTACTAATGCTTAGAAATAAAAATGATTCCAGCACCACAATCAGAGCTCTGATTGGGCCCAACTGAAGAGGACACCTTTCTTGGAGGGAGCCATACAAAATTTGATGTTTTAAGGCAATGTAGTGGACAAATGTATTAGACTGTGGAAGAAGTGGTCTGGGCTCCAGCTCTTGGTCACTCCATTGATTTATTTATGGGGTGATCCTGGGGAAGCTTCTTTCCTGAGGACCTCTCCCTCTCTGGTCCTTAGTCTCCCCATCTGCAAACTGGTTCTCTCTTCCAACCAGAGCAAAGGCTTTCCCCTAGGGTCCCAGGGCTCCATGGTTTTCTTCTGAGATGAGAGGCTGCCTCTTTTAGTCAGTTGAATCTGGGGTGAAAAGATGAGTAGAGGGCAAGGAAGGAGTGTCCAAGGTAGGCATCTGTAGCCTTGTCTCTGAGAAAGCTCATCTTTCTGTTTTGCTCCACTGATTTGGCACCACGCTCTGTAAATCACCAATGAAACCATCTATTTTAATTAGATCTATCATGAGTGAGCAAGTGGTTTCCTGACCATCCTCCTGGGGAGCTGGAAGCTGGCCATCTTCTTGCTTTCCATGAACAAATTCCTCTCTTCCCTTTTGGGTCTTTGGGCAAAGCTGGCTTGGTAAGTCAAGGAGAGCTGGGGCCCCCTCTAGAGAAGAGCAATGAGGGAATGATAGAAAGATGTAGTTCAGGGCTGGGAAGAAACACTCCTGGGCTTGGAATCATTGTACCTGGAGGAGAGAATCCTGAGCTGTGGGGTGAAGTAGCTGTGTGGAACCATTCTCTGTAGGACACCAGCCGTAGAGAGTTCTGAGAATGTCATTCACTTTCTTCATAACTTCAATTCAATCACTTCCAACCAACTCAATCCAATCCAATCCATCCATCCACCCACCCATCCAAACATCCATCCATCCATCCACCACCCACCCATTGATCTATCCATCCATCTACCAACTTTCTCAGTCATCTACCCTCCAAGCATCCATCCACTCACCTACTTATCCATCCATCCATCCATCCATCCATCCATCCATCCACCCACCCATCCACCCACCCATCCATTCATCCACCCATCCATCCATCTAACCACCCATCCATTCCACCTTTTCATCCATCCATCCATCCATCCATCCATTCCACCTATTCATCCATCCATTCATCCACCCATTCATCTATCCATCCATCCATCCATTCCACCTATCCATCCATCCATCCACCCACCCATCCACCCATCCATTCTACCTATCCAACCATCCATCCATCCACCCATCCATCCAACCATCCATCCACTCACCCACTCATTCAATCATTCATCCATCCATCTACCCATCTATCTACCCATCTACCCAGTCATCTATCCATCCATCCGTCCATCCATCCATCTGCTTACTCATCCACTCATCCATCCATTTATTTTCTCACCCACCCATCCATTTCACCTCTTTTACATTCCTCTACCCATTCACACATTCACTCATTAATCCAACAGCTTCTTTTTCCCCTCTGTCCCTTATTCATTTAATCTTTCAACCATTCCACAAACATTTGTTGAGCACCTACTCTATATTTGGGAATGTAGATGAGAATGATTTCTTTAGGGAGATCATGGTCACAATACTGTAAACAGAGGTGCTGGCAACTCTGACATGTGAATGTGTTGCAGGTGGGGCAAAGTGCGCCCAGAGTTTGGAAGAGGGAGGGAGTCCAGGGAGGTGGATCAAAGAAGGCTTTAAGGAGGCAGCAACAAATGGGCTAGCTGCTGAGAGAAGACTTTGAGTTTATCAACTGGAGAAGTGGGGGAAGGGTTTATTTTTTGGAGGTGTTTCCAGTTTGAAGAACTGAAATCATGCTTATCTTTCATGGAAAACATTACTATTACCGCCACTCCTCTCTCCTCCTCCTTCTAAGTCTCAAAAAAAGTCTGGATTATTCATCTTGAATTTCTAGGCTGATGGAATTCAGGTTTAATTCAACAATTGATTATTCTTGTTCAAAACATTGGATGGAAAAAAAATTCAAAGAAAAATCATAGACATTCATAGCAGGAAGTTACCTTAATCAAACCTTTCTCTGCATAGCATTGCCTACAAGTTCTAACTCAACATACCATCCAGCAGCTATTCATTTTGCTGAGAGGACAGTGTATGTGTGTGTGTGTTTCTGACCTGATTTTGTTTCATACAATCAGACTGTTTTTTTTTTTTTCATTATTTGAAGCTGGCTTGCCAAAGGCATCTCTTATATGCTAGCATTGTCACATTGTCACAGAGCTTGACACTTATACACTCAACACTCATCAAATATTCCATTCATCAAATATTCATTAAGCTTCTTCTGTCTTCTGGGCTTGGCACTAGATGCTGGTGTCAGTACACTGAGGAGCAAGATGGGATCCTTCCTCTTAAGGAGCCCACAGTCTACTGCAAGGGCCAGTGTGGCCCCTGTGGCAGCTATTCAACTCTGCTCTTGTGGCACAAGAGCAGCCTTAGCTAATATGTAAAAGAAGGGGTATGGCTGGGTTCTAATAAAACTTTATTTACCAAAACAGATTTGGCTTCAGCTGTAGTTTCTGACCCCTTGTCTAAGTCACAAGTTACTAGACAATTACAATATAGTGTTTTCTAGGAGCTGAGTCTTAGCTCTGGCTTGGGCAGTTGGGAAGGCTGCCTGGAGGAGGTGCTCTGTAATCTCATACCTCACAGGTGAGTGGAGCTGCAGGGTGGAGAAGTGGGGTGGGGCAGTGGTGGGGAGGACCCTCCAGGGATGGCAGACAGTGTGCAAAGAAGTCTGATGGCAAAAGGACATATGATGGCTTGGGGATCCAGGCCATAGGAAGAGGGGGTGAGGGTGGCATTTGTTGGGGTTGGCAGGTGAACAGGATCTTGTCCAACGAGAACATGGCATGCCACTCACTGGTTCAGAATGTCATTCTGGCTTTCTTGTTTTAAAAGACTCAACACAGCTGGGCGCGGTGTCTCAAGCCTGCAATCCTAGCACTCTGGGAGGCTGAGGCAGGTGGATTTCTTGAGCTCATGAGTTCAAGACCAGCCTGAGCGGAAGCGAGACCCCATCTATACTAAAAAACAGAAAAACCGAGGCAAGAGGATTGCTTGAGTCCAAGTTGGAGGTTGCAGACAGCTATGATGCCATAGCACACTACCCAGAGCAAGAGCTTGAGACTCTGTCTCAAAATCAAACAAACAAACAAAAAAAACCAACATTGCCGTCTCAGCAGGCTTCCAAGGTGGCATCACAGGGACATGTAGCTCTTTGAATCAACCTCTTAGTCTTCCTCCCCGTTTTTTTCTGAGCTTGGGCTGGTCCAAGAGGCAGGCCACTCAGGAAAAGGGTTAGTGTGGAATGGAAGGCACCTTGTGGGAGGAAACAGAAGGAAAAACAAAATAGGCATTAAAATAGAGCTGGGACAAAGAATGTGCTTACTTAGGCCAGAGTGACACACCCACAGGCATTGTGGAGAGGACCGAATGCTGTAATGTGTCTCAATTGCTGCCTTGTAAATGCTTAAGAGTAATGAAAGATAAGGCACTAAGCCCATACTCTTTCCCTCCCGCCTCCATCCCTCTCTCTTCCTTTGCACCGGCCTTATAATGAGAAATACCGAGTGTTCTTTGCTTTCAGCATCCAGTGGCTAGCAGGTGAGGAGGCTGCTAAACTGAATATCCTGCAATGCACAGGAGAGCCCCCTCAAACAGAGAATCCTGTGGTCCCAAATGTCAACAGTGCTGAGGTTGAGAGACCCACTCAACCCACTACCCCACCTTTCCACTACCCCACGCACCATCCTGGCTCGCTCATTACTTTCTGAACACACCTTCCCATCTTGGTATCTCCGCTTTCCTTTTTCTAAACCACCCTTGGTCTTTCTCATTGCTCTGAAACCCTTGCACCCAACCTCAGGACCCATTTCTTGTCCTTCTACTTCCAGAGAAGTTACAGGGTTCGCCTAGGTTGGGATTAATGCTTCCTTCTTCTGGAGCCCACGGGTCTTTGCTCATATCCGTCACAGCCCTTACAACATTATAGCACTGTAATGTCATTACCATAATGTAATGCGCCTGTTGAATGAATGAGTAAAATATTCAACATCATAAATGTTCATAACGTTCCCTCTTAGGTTCTGTGCTCTTTTGAGATTAAAGACTCTTGACTGGCACGTAAACCCACATATTTTTCCACTTGTTTCTCACCTTACCCGTCTTCCAGGAGGATTGTATGCAGACAACCTTCAAACTTTTCTGAAACTCAGAAATGATTTGTGTTCGTGATTCACTTTTTAATTTCATATCTTCAGCATTTTCGCATTCGGCAACGTTTCCCATTTTACAGTGAATCTACTCGTGCAGCTTGAGCACAATTTCCCCCTGTTCCTCCCCGCGAAACATTCACTGCCACCAATCAAGGGTTTTCTTTTATGGGAATGGAAGCAAATGCTTCCCGTGTGTGTCTGCCAACATCTCATTCACATTCAAATCATAATTATATTTCACTGGAGCTGCCTTATGCCTTGTGGTGGGGGCAGCTGAGGTCCTGTGAACCCAAGGAGCTGGGTTAGTCTGTGTCATTGCCATATCTCTGGTGTTTGGGTAGCATCCGCCCCATAACAGGTGCTTAGTGGATACCTTACCTGTTAAATGAATGCTAAGCACATGAGCTCTCCTGAAGCTTTGGTTTGCCAAAAGGATCATTTAAGAATTGGAGAAGTAGCAAGAAGAACACAGATTTTGAGTCATATGAACTTGAGATCTAGTCCCAACTGTACTACTTATTATAGATGTGGCCTTAGACATATGACACTCAGTTTCTTCATTTTTTTTTTTTTTCAGTTGTTGGCTGGGGCCGGGTTTGAACCTGCCACCTCCGGTATATGGGGCCCAGTGCCCTACTCCTTGAGCCACAGGCTCCACCCCAGTTTCCTCATTTTTTGAATGGACCTAATTTATACCTGTCTCTCAGGGTTGTTGTGGCAAGTAAAATGAATAGCTCACAGTATGGTATCCATTAAGTGTCACCTACAAGGTTGGCCAATTAAGCTCGTGAACGCATCCTTGAAAAAAATGTTATATACCTCATTGCTGAATATCACTACTGTCACCTTCGGAGTACTCCCCTTGGCCACCTGGTGACTGTAGTGATGTTCAGCAATCAAGGAGGTGTCACTTTTTCTAGGCAGAGTTCATGAATATCGTTGTCTGACCTTGTATTAGATAATAGGATTTCTAGCCCAAGTGGGTTATTCCATGGAAGTGATCGGATGTTGCTATAGTTAGGGACTCTTCTAGATTCTCCTGCAAAGTTGTATTCTTGGTTTTTCAGGATTCTCTCCCCATTTGGGCTCCAGTCACGTAGGTCTGAACTTCAATGTACAGAGATGAGCTCCAACCAATTCATGATGCATATCTCCTTCTGGATGGGAGCATGGGAACCCTGGATGCCGGAGGTGGAGGAGAGTGTAGGGAAGTCCAGACTTACCACATTCAATGGAAACAGGAGCTTGAGGCCCAGAGAGGGGAAGTGACTTGCTCCAGGTAATACAGTGAGTCAGTAACCAAGCCCCAACTTTATCCAAGGTCCTCTGATTTCCAAGACTTTGTCCCTTTTCTGCACCATAAGGCTAGTGGTTTGCATTTTGTACTTTGGTGGCCAAGACACAAATACTATTAGCGTTGAACCTCTAGAGTCCCAGACAGCACTGTTTTCTGCAGTTTTAAATTAAGTTCCTGATTTGGCTCTTGTCAGCCTGAGTGCCTCTCCATAAGAATGGAGAACTGAGAGAAGCATTTCCAGAAGGGGCTTCTCAGGAGGGCGATGCTCTTTGGAAAAGCAGCTCTGGTCCTGGTGCAGATGTCCTTGTGGTTCAAGGCTGGCTTCTCAAATGTAAGTCTTTGAGAGCAGAGCTGCTTCCCTGCAGGAAAACATCAGCTCCTGCAATTGACCCAGCCTGGGGTGCTTGGCTATCTTTATCCTGGAAGGGGGGATTTTTTATTTTATGTTCAGACTCCGTTCTGAGTTTGCTGATGCATCTAGAGAGGGCTGGCCCTTAAGAGAGAAGCCTGGAAGCCAGACTTCATGGTGACCACCCGCAAGTCATCCCGTCTCTCTGCGTCTCAGTTTCCTCATCTGTAAAGGGGACCACTCCCCACAGGGCTGTTGTGAAGACTGAGTGAGTTAAAGACAAATGGTGCTTAGAAGAGTGTTCAATGCTCAATACGCGTCATATACAGGTGTCCCAAAGGTCACACGTAAAGTTACTAAACATGGGAAAAAAGGGAAATTGCATCTGAATTACCTTTGTTTACAAAATTTTATAAAATATTCACAAAATATTCTCTATGTGGTGGCCACTTGTTTGTAAAATCTTGTAAAGGGTATCTTGTAAATAAACATATATTTAGCTACAATTATTTTTCCTATGTATGATGACTTTAGGGAGACTTTTGTGACCCCTTGTATTATTATTAAACATGGGTGCTGGATTTCACCTTTATTCATGTCCCAGCTTTGCTTCTCAATGCTGTGTGACTTTGGGTGAGTTACTTGACTGCTCTGAGTGCAAGATCTTATCAGACAAATAAGTATAATAACCATACTGATAGCTTCCGGCAGTCACATAGTCACTGTTGGGACACATTGTGCACTGGAGGCATTTCCATGGGTGCCCCATGCACTACTCCTTATATCTAAGTTTGGGTTTTGTGTATCAGTTGCTGCAAAGCCATCTCAAAAGTGCGTGTGATGATGCCTCTTGGCAAACAATTCCTCTGCAGGGGGGCTCCACTTCTGCTGGTGCAGCAGTGTTCGTGCCAAGGACTTTAATATTTCATTGCATTTTTGTGATTACTGTATAAAACCAAACAGAAAGAAGAAGTGCTGATCTCACTGGTAAAGAAGCATGAGTCTCATATACTAAATATACCTAAGCCAAAGAAAGAAAGAAAGAAAGAAAGAAAGAAAGAAAGAAAGAAAGAAAGAAAGAAAGAAAGAAAGAAGACGATCAAATCATAAAAGCTACCCAGCACAGCAGATCTTTCATTTCAGCTGGAAGATTCCTGAGCTTGACTTATCGACTGTCATTCAATTGTAAAAGAGAAGAGTAAAATTAAAGAACATGTATGAAAATGGAGATACCTGGTCAAAGATTACATCAGAAAGATGATTAATTAAAGATTAATTAATTGAATATTGTATACAAATATTATCTTTCCTTCCTCCAATATTAGAATTTATCATTCAAACTTTATTTATATCTTTAGTTTTGCATTATAATGTAAAGAGGACTGGAGGTTCTGGTGACTGGTCCATAAGTGAAGGGCATAGTGTGCTTGGTACATAGAGGCTTCGCAGAAGTGATAGTAATCACTACCATTATTTTATTTTCATTTATTTATTTTTTTTGGAGACAGAGCCTCAAGCTGTTACCCTGGGTAGAGTGCCGTGGCATCACAGCTCACAGAAACCTCCAATTCCTGGGCTCAAGCGAGTCTCCTGTCTCCGGCTCCCAAGTAGCTGGGACTACAGGAGCCCGCCACAATGCCCGGCCATTTTTTGGTTGCAGCTGTCATTGTTGTTTGGCGGGCCTGGGCTGGATTTGAACCCGCCAGCTCAGGTGTACATGGCTGGCGCCTTATCCTGTTGAGCCACAGGTGCCGAGGCAATCACTACCATTATTAAGGTTACTTGAGAGGAATTAGAGTCAAGTGAGTATAAATTAAAAGCATTAGAACATCAGCCATGATCTTAGTAATTCAGCAATTGACCCTGGTATCCCTGACAAATGTCCCCCTGGCTTTCCCTTGAATACCCCTAGTCTTGGGAGGTTCATTGCCCACTGTGGTAGCCCATTCTCTTTTTGGGAGCGTCTGAGAGCACCTACTATGTGTCAGCATATTTCTTTGAAGTCTCCACCTACTAGTGGTCTTCAAGCCTTGTGTGGATCCCTAGAATTAGTAAAATCACTCTCTCACATGGAAGGGCACCCAGATGGATTACTCATCCCTCAAGAACTCATTCATTCATTCACAAACATTTTCTGAGCACTTACTATGTGCTGGGCTCTGGGCTGGACCTTGGAGGAATTCCAGAAAGATAGATCATTGAAAACTGGAAGTAAAATTACAGAGCAATTACAACCTGGAAAGATAAGGAGGAGAGCATTGTGGGAGCCACAAGGAGGCATCTGGCCCTAGTAGGCATGGTTATGGAAGGCTTCCTGGAGGAGGAGACACCTGAGCTTAGTTTCAGAGGATGTATGTATGGTGAGGATGAGGGAGGGGGAAGCATTTTGGACTGAAAGCATTTCAGTTTTCAGAATGAAGGCTGGTGAGGATGAGTACAGATGCAGGTTGAGGGTGTTGGGGGGATGGTGGGAAAGGATGTGAGGTATCTGAGGATGAAGCCGGGAAGGTTGGAGGGCTTGGGAGAGCCTTCAGGCCAAGGAGGAATTTGGACTCTATCTTGGGAAGGAAGAGTTCCTCCAGCAGCCTGGGACGGGGCTATTTCCTCTGGGCTGGAGTCCTCCTAGGACAGTGGTTCTCAACCTTCTGAATGCCGCGGCCCTTTCATACAGTTCCTGTGGGTCATGACCCACAGGTTGAGAACTGATGTCCTAGAGAGTTCAGTAGAGACTGCTGGGGTCTGCTCTGGGCTGGAGCCCCCTCCCAGAGAGTTCAGTAGAGACTGCTGAGGTCTGCTCTGGGATGGAGCCCCCTCCCAGAGAGTTCAGTAGAGACTGCTGAGGTCTGCTCTGGGCTGTTTTGTGTGAGAGTCAGTTCCTATGTCCCCACTTCCCTGATGGTTTCCCAGGAGCAGGCGTAGCCTAGGGCATGGCTGTGTGCCATGGTCCTCCTCCTCCCCACATTCACGGTCTGGTGGAAAGAACTCAGTTTTGGAGTCAAACAGAGCAGAGTTGAGTCCCAGCTCTGTTGCTCACAACCTCTGAACGTTGGCCAGGCTCCTTCACCCCCATAAACCTCAGGCTCCTTGCTTGATAAACGGGATGATTATAAAAGTAGAAAACACAGGCAGTTAGTACATGCCAGGCACTGTGCTAGGCACTTTGCAAACATTAACTCCTTAAATCTTCACAATTCTATCAGGACTATTATTACCCCAATTTTACAGATGCAAAACAGAGGCCCAGAGGCGCCCAGAAGGCTTCCATCTGGTGAGTGGCAGAGCCAGGAAACCAGCAGAACGTCCATCCTAGAGGTGACTTGAAGCCAAAAGCACTAAGACATGGAGGGTCCTGGACGCACATCCTAGCACTTAGTGGACGTTCAGTAGATGGCAACTGTCTTAGTCGTAAGTGCCCTGAGAAATGCATAGAGTGACATCATCAAGGAGAGACAAGAGTTAAGCAAACTCCCTTCATCCAAGGGGGTCTGAGGAACGAAGGCCAAATCACACCAACTCATTAGCTCCAGACAATAGAAAATGACAGATCAAGCCTCCGATGAAAGAGACTGGAACAGCCATTGATTAGAAATTGATTAGAAGCCAGACTTGCTTCTTTCTTCCTCAGCCAGTTGACTGCCTTCTGATGATGACTCTTCTTTTTGTGTAATTAAAGAGCTACTGGTCTGTCAAGCATGCCCCTTCATCAGTCACCATCACGGGCTGGGAGGGGACTGTCTGATAAACTACAGATCATAGCTAACATGTTGCTCTGCCCGCCGTCTTGAATCTCTGAAGCCACGTGTCACCCTCTCTTTTGTCACCAAAACAAAGTATTGGCAAGTGGAACCAGTGATTATATAAAAGAAGAGGATAATCGCAAAATTGCTGGTTGTGAACGCTGGCTGTGATTGGCTGGAGGAAGAAATGGGGATGGTGACCAGGGAGGAAGCTGGCCTGGGTTCGGGGCTGCAGGGCAGAGTGTAACCAGCTTGTGCTCTGGCAGCCCTGGTTTGAATCTAGGTGGCCACTTCTTAGCCATGTGACTTGGGATAAAAGACCCTAGCTCTCTGGAGTCTCAGACTCTGTACCTGTAAAATGTGCATAATAAGTTACTAATTAATTAATAATCGATTTAAACGGAGGCACTTGTGAGGATTAGATGGGACTGTACTTGAAGGTGTCTGGCACACAGCAGGTACTCAGGGAAGTCGACCTTCGTCACAGCTCTTCACCTGTCAGTGGGCGTGGTTCTGCTCTGGGTCCTGGTTATGTTTTGCTATTTACCACCCTGTGGGAAAGAAGACGAATTTCTGAAGCTAGACCCTGGGCTTTCCTTCAGACCACTGTTAGGGCAGAAATCCTTGATAAGTCATAGAAGAGTGGGTCTGATTATGGCTGCAGGGGAGAATGTTTCTTAGTTTCTGTCCAAATTCAAACCCAGGATGTGGGGCAGGCTCTGATGGATGTCTACTCTTCAAAATAGATGCTGCATGGTGGGTGGGAAGAGGGCTCCAGTTGGGCCCCACACAATTAGTTGACTTTAAGTAAAGGGGGTTACCCCTGATAACGTGGCTGGCCTCATCCAATCAGCTGAGGGCTTAAGAACAAAAACTGAAGTTCCCCTGCAAAGAAAAAATTCTGCCTTAAGATTATAACATAGAGACCCTAAGTTTCTAGCCAGGCAGCATGCCCTGTAGATTTTGGATTTGCCAGTTCCCATAATCCCATGAGTCTATTTCCTAAGATTTCTTTCTCTCTCTCACCTCTCATTTTCTATTGGTCCTGTTTCTTTTTTTTCTGGAGATTTCTGAGTGACTCCTGGGCAAATTCACCTGTACCTGTGGTCTCATCCACCATCTGCTGGTGCTTCTTCACCCTTCTGGGGCTCAGATCCCACTTGAGAAAATGAAACAGGACTCGGACCTTCTCTCCAGAAAAAGGTACCAGCAGATGTAACATTGTGTGCTGGTTAAGAATCTTGATCAGAGTGTTGATGGATGCCTAAACACTGTGAACCCTGACTGCCCTCGTGAGCACCAAACCTACTCAACATCTTGTACTGGCTGTTTTGTGGGGCCTCAAACCCAACAAACTAAACTCTTCATTTTTCTGCCCTATTTATTTTTTCTCTCATGTTCCATTTGTCGGTGAATGTCACCGTCACCCACACAAGAGAGAGACCTGAAGTTGTTGCCTTTTCCCCTCCCCCTCTCCACCCCTATCCAAAGAAATCACCAAGACCTGTTGAATCCATCCCCACCTTCAGGGGGCAATTTCCAGCTCCTATCACTTGCCTTTCCTGGACTCCTGCATTGGTCTCCTCATTGGAATCTCTCCTTCCAGCTCTGAACATGTCCAATCTGTCTGTCAATCAGAAGCTAAAGCTGAGTTAAAAAATAAATGTTTAGCTTTCGGCTTTCAGCTTGGAGAAGGCCAGGGTGCAACTTTCTTCAGCTGTCCTGCATCCAGGTTCATCCCACGCCAGCCACCTCCACCATGCCACTTAAGTTTGAACCCAATCAGATCAAAGTCATGTACTTGAGGTGCACTGGTAGTGAAGTTGGTGCTGCGTCTGCCCTGGCCCCCGAGATTGGCCCCTTGGGTTTGTCTCCAAAACGTTTGGTGATGATATTGTCAAGGCAACTGGTGACTTGAACAGTCTGAGGACTGCCGTGAAATTGACTATCCAGAACAGACAGGCCCAGATTGAAGTGGCACCTTCTGCCTCTGCCCTCATCATCAAAGCCCTCAGGGAACCACCAAGAGACAGAAAAAAAACAAAAACTTTAAACACAATGGAAATATCACTTTTGATGAGATTGTTAACATTGCAGGACAGATGCAGCACCCATCTTCAGCCAGAGAACTCTCTGGAACCATTAAAGGGATCCTGGGGACAGCCCACTTGGTGGGCTGCCATGTTGATGGCCGCCACCCTCACAACATCATAGATGACATCAATAGAGCTGCCGTGGAGTGCCCGGCTAGTTAGAAGGTACAAAGGAAAATGTTTCAATAAAAGATCATTTGATACCCCCCAAAATAAATTAAACAGTGAAGATTTAAAAAACTGATTTCTGAAGTATGCCTCTTTTCTGGTTAAAAAGTTAATCACTGGTTTCACTTTGCCCTTGGGTATTGCCGGGTCCCGCATGGCTTACCTGACTTTCTGGCTCTGCTATTGCCATTCTATCACTCATTCATTTCAAAAACATTCACCGAACGCCTTGGTGTGCCAGGCACTTGGTGTTAGGTGCTGGGGACATGGAGGAGAGTGGCCCTTGTGCTCAGGGTACCAACTGCTCTAGCCTCACATCTTCCAGCCATGCTGAGATGCTTTGATTATTGAGATGTGTGATGTGCTGTTATATCCGGTGCCTTGACAGCTGAACACCAGTCTCTTTGCCTTTTCTCCTCCTCAGCCATCTGGCAAGCTGTCTTCCATTCTTCAAAACCCAAGCAGACATCTTGTCTGTGGAGATTTCTATATCTTTGATGACAGTCCTTCAACTCTACATAATGTGAGAAAACCATGAATTTATTGTAAGACTGCAGGGAGGAAAACCTCGAAGGACAGAGCCAGGGGCGCAATGCTCTGGGGAATCTAAGTAAAAGGTTTAAAGGTGAGTGTCTTCCCACTATAACTGTCGATTGCTTTTCTATTACTTTGCCTAATCACCTTGTTTCTTTTTTGGTTGCAGCCGTCATTGTTGTTTGGCGGGCCCGGGCTGGATTCGAACCCGCCAAGCTCAGGTGTACATGGCTGGCACCTTAGCCCGCTGAGCCACAGGCGCTGAGCCATCACCTTGTTTCTTTTTTTAAATTTAAGATGAATACGAGGGTACAGACGATGAGGTTACCATGTCTGTGTTGTTCAGTAGAGTCCCTGTGCTAGTCTTGTCCATATTCCACGAATGAGAGACGGATGGGTCAGAGTTGACTCCAGTGCTCACCCCTGGAGAACGACGCCTTCTGACTAACAGCTCCAAAAGACTGTATAACACGGGAGGGAGAATTGTCCAAAGGAAATTGGAATTCTGTTACAAATGAATAGGGAAAGTGATGGTGAGCAAAACAAACCAGCCAAAAACACATGCCTTTCATGCTTTTCTTAACCCTTTGCTGCAGAATTCATTACCCCTTCCTTCTGTGTGGTCTTCCCCTTGTACCTTTAAAAACATTAATAGTTTAAAAATCATTTCTCTGACCATTTTGGATTTTGATTATTCATGTACTTTGCTTTTGCAGTGAATTCTCTGCGTCTCTGTGGACTGGGTGCCAGCCGATGTGCCTTGCACGTAGTTCGTGCTCAGGAACGTTGGTTATATTGGATGAATATTAAAATAAAAATTCAAAGTTGGCTCTTTCAAGGTCCATCTTTAAACATGGGCCTCTTAAGAGCAATGTCTGGTTCCAACTTTGAGACTGCAGCATTTTTAATCCCTTTTTCTCGGGAGGCTTTGAGTCTTGGAACATTGCCTATAAAGAGAATTTGGGTTTATTGAAATCGATTTGCTGAATGGTTTTAAAGATTATAACCAGATATATGGTGCCCGGAAAAGACTACGCCCAAGGATAGAAGAAGAAATTAGCCCTTGTTCCTACCAGAAACATTTACATGGAGAGATTTAAAGGAAAAATGATCATTTTTGTAAAATATGGTGCATGAAAGCTATAGAATATAAATGCAAAGTAGCCTGGGTTTATGTCATGCTTGGAGAAAAAAGAAACGAAAAAAGAAGAGGAAAACTCAAGATTAGGATTGCAGATGAGTGGAGGCTGTGGCCTTGAATATCCTCCCTTCTCCCAGCAATTACTGACACCTGCTATGTTACAGATACCGAGCCAAGGATTTACACCTGTGACTGCCTTTAATTCTTACAAAATCCTGTCTAGCAGGAATCACTATCCACTGTTTATAACCAAGGACCTTGAAGTTCAGCATATTTATGTAAGGGGCCCCAAGTTAATACAGCTGGGAAGCAGCAGAGGCAGGATTCGAGTTCTGGTCTCCGTGATATCAAAGCCTTGCTGCCACTTCAGTCCAAGGGCAGGGGACAGGCACAATTTCTCAAAAGGAAGCCCAAAGAGCCCAAAGTGCCATCTTCCTTCTTTGTCCTAGTGGTTGGCCTAGGGCTCTTACAATCCCTTCTTACCGAGGTCAGGACTGGCTCTAAGGTCTAGGGAGGGCTGAGCTTTCTAGTTTAATCAAAGGACAAATGGTGAGACTCCGTCTTGGCGGGATGTGCCGGTGAAGTGCTCCAGTTCTGAGGACAGATCTTGGAAGGAAAAACTCAGTCCTGATAAGAAAAATATTCCCCTCCCTCTGTATGTCAGGCTGATGTGGGTTAGTGTGTGTGCGTGCCACAGTGATTGTGTTTGAATGTGTCAATAAGCCCAGTGCTTCTGCGGGAGGGAGTATGCCTAGCTCTCTGAGTGTGTTATGTTGTTATGTTGTATATTTTGTTAAGCCTCTGTGTATGTGTGTGTGGCTGTGCGTGTCAATGAGGAAGTGTGTGCTGTCTCTGTGTCTACGCTCACCTCCGGCCCTGTGTGCTTAGGTGTGTTTATGTGTGTTTATATAATGACTTGCAACAGTGAGGAAATGTGTATACAGACACCCCTGACTGACTTCCTGCCAAGCCGTTTAGCAGGTTTTAGAGTGTGTCTATTTATCTCTTATTGAAACTGCTCTGCAATTTCATTTTTCTATTTGATCAAATGGGTTTTGTTTATCTTTCGCAAATCTCGCTTTGGCACCTCCAGCTCTGCTGATTCCCACATCTCTCATTGTTCTCAACACTGTAGTGTCTCTTACGAGATTTAATATTCTGCCCCGGACTCCATGTGATGCTAATTTCCTATTGGGCTGTGATCCTGTTTTGTTGGCCTGGATACTGGGGAGTCTGGCTTCAGCACCAGTGTCCAGAAATGCAGACATGACCTTGGGTATTGGCAAATTTGGCATTATATTGACATAAGGTGCATAAAATAATGGGTTTTGAATTAAATGGAGCTCTTTTCAAATCTGGCTCTGGAGCCTACCAGATGAGTGACCCCAGGCAACTCATTTTTTCCCTTTTTGTTATGAAACTTCACATAACAAAGAGAATTTTATAAATTCTTAGTTGAAAAGATAAAAAATTCAAAACATTGATTATTTAGTCAGTGTATTAGGCAGACGTTGCTGTGTAACAAACCATTTCAAAACACAGTGGCTGGTAGGGCTTGGTGGCTCATGCCTGAGATCCCAGCAGTTCTGGAGGCTAAGGAGGAAGGATCCTTTGAACCCAGGAGTTTGAGACCAGCCTGGGCAACATAGTGATATCCTGTCTTTACAAAAAATATAAAAAATTCACTGGGTGTGATGATGGCACACACCTATAGTTCTAGCTACTCAGGAGGCTGAGGCGGGATGATCTCTTGAGCTCAGGAGTTGGAGGTTGCCGTGTGCTCTGATCATGCCACTGCACTCTAGCCTGGGCATCAGAGCAAGACCCTGCCTCTAAAAACAAAACAAACAAGGAAACACTTCAAACACCCAACTTAGTGGGTTTAAAAAGTATAAACTTTTCTTTTCTTTGTGGTCATAATTCTGAGTGTTAGAAATCTAGTGTGCCGTTGGGCAGTTTTTCTACTCCTAACAGGTCTCCTTCATGAATCTGTGGTGAGTTGAAGATTTATTTGGTAGCTTTGCTTTTGAAGGTTGGCTTGCTGTTAGCTGTGGTCTCTCTGTTCTCTTCTACATGGTCTCTTATCCTCCAGAAGGCCAGCTCGGGTTGTTACCATGGTGGAGGCCAGGCCAAGAGAAACAGTGGAAGTCTGCAAAGCCTCTTAAGGCTTTGGCTTGGAGCTGGAACACTGTTAATTCCACTGTGTTGTTTACTGAATCAAGTTATCAGGCCATCCCAGGTCCAAATGGTAGAAAATAGTCTCTAACATCTTGATGAGAAGAAACTGCAAATTCACATTGGGAAGGATATGAAAGCAGAGAGGTTGTTAACTGGGACAACCAGTGCAATATACTCACCTCAATAGGCACCTAGTATTTTTTGATCTGCCTGGAACCTGGGAGACATTTAATGAATTAATGGTACTTAGTGTAACCTGTATAAGCCACCATGATCACTTTATGGTCCAGTCTCAGCTCCAATTTGCATCAAAAGATGTTGAATTCTTTTTTTTTTTCTTGAGACAGAGCCTCAAGCTGTCACCCTGGGTAGAGTGTCATGGCATCACAGCTCACAGCAACCTCCAATTCCTGGGCTCAAGCGAGTCTCCTGCCTCTGCCTCCCAAGCTGGGACTACAGGCACCCTCCACAACGCTCAGCCATTTCTTGGTTGCAGCCGTCATTGTTGTTTGGCAGGCAGGGCTGGATTCAAACCCGCCAGCTCAGGTGTACATGGCTGGTGCCTTAGCCAGTTGAGCCACAGGCACCAAGCCAAAAGATGTTGAATTCTAGGAGAAAATTTAGTTGAAAGACATTAAAACCTTTACCCAGTCTTTCAATCACCTTAAAAAATCTTTTTAGCTCATTTCTCTCATGCAAAATCTCAGTCTAAATTTCTACAGTGGCTCGTGGGAAAAGGCCAACTCATCTGTCTTTCTTGTCTCTTACTTTCCTAAATCCTGACACTCAGCCCAAACGACATTTCTGTTTATTTCTACTTCATGTCCACCTTTGTTCTTATTATGTGGGTTAACTTAGCCTTTCTGGTTTCTTTAGATATACTTTTTCTTTGCCCTTTTAACACACACATAAAGGAGAATCCAAGAACTGATTCAGGAAGAAATAATTCTTTCTCTTTAAATGGTCAAAAGAGAGTGAGAAAGGAAGAGGAAAGAGATGGCACATACTTCTAATTTAATATCATTTTTTAAATTTCTCTCACACTGGGTGTCTCGAATTGCTATAACAGAATGCCACAGACTGGGCAATTTATAAACAATAGAAGTATAGAACCATTTGGCTTATGGTTCTGGAATCTGGGAAGTCCAAGAGCATGTTACTGGAATCTGCATGGTTTGGGAGTCTGGGAAGTCCAAGAGCATGTCACTGGAATCTTCATGGTTCTGGAGTCTGTGTAGTCTAAGAGCATGGCCCTGGAATCTGCATGGTTCTGGAGTCTGGGAAGTCCAAGAGCAAGCCCGTGGTGTTCGGCAAGGGGCTTGTTTGCTGTGTCATCCCATGATGGAAGGAAGAAGGGCAAGAGAAGGCAAGAACAAGTGAACAAGGGAGAGAAAACTTGTTTTTCTAACAGCTCACTCTTATGATAACTAACTTATTCTTACAATACTATTAATTCATTCATATTAATGATTCCTCATGACTTAATCACCTCTTATTAGGTCTCACCTCCCAACACTGTTGCATTGGGGATTACATTTCCAAAACAGGAACTTTCCAACTTTAAGTTGAATGACAGCACTGGGGCACTGTCATATTTAAAAGATCCCTATGCACCCTGCTCCAACCTAGTTCTCCAACTCCTTCTCTCTTTTCAGACTGATTTTTTCTTTTGGCTGTAGAAGACCCTGGTAGAATGTCAGTCCTTTAGGAACTATCACAAGGCCCTGAGGGAATGTTCCTAGAATGGGCAAAGAGGAGAGTGGGAAAGGCCTGCAGTATTGGGTGATCCACTCAGGGGCAAAGGCATCTCCAGGGTCATCCATTTCTTTCTGCCAGACTCTTGGTCTTCCTTCTTCATTCAATAAGAAGCACCCACTCTGTGGAACTATGGAGGCTTGAAGGACATAACGCAGAGAATGAGAGATTCATCTGACTCTTTCCCCAATGTATCCCCACTTCTTTCTATCCTGGCTTCATCTCTGCATTGGTCTCTCCAACATTCTCATCTGTTTCAGTCATTAATCCACCGTCTTTGATTTTACCATTTTTCATTTTCCTGCTGCATCTGCATATCTAGGCTTGCTCCCTCCTTTCTAGCTTGGGAGGCACTCAAAATGCACCCTAGCAACATTGCCTAATGTTAGCTTACTCCAACCCTGTGTGGGAGGCATCATCATTCCTATATTGCAGATGAAAGGAGGTGACACAAGGTCATTTAGCTGGTACAGCTGGGATTCAAACCCATGTCTGCCTGACTTTAAAGTTCATGCTTTAGAAAGTCTATTAAACTGCCACTCCAACCTAGGGTGACCAACTCATCTTAGTTTTATGGGAGCTTTCTTGGTTTATAAGTGGAAGCCCTACACCTTGGGGGTATCATTTAGTCCTAGGCAAAGTGGAGTGGTTGTCCACTCTACCTCAACCCATGTGTTCCATATGAAGAACCCCAGTAAATGGTCTTTCCAGGCCTAACTTAGCACCCAAGAGTCTTCCCACTTTCTGTGTCCTGATCAGAGAAGGAGAGTTCCCAGAGTCCCCACATCACCCACTCCCTTTTTGATTCCTGGCACCTGTCTTACTGCTTGCTCCTTGCCTGTGCAGTCTTGTGTATCTTCAATATCTGGTTTGTTTTCCTTTAAAAATGTAAATGGTGCCGAAGGCTGCTACTGGCACTGGGATCTTCTGCCCCCACCCACCCCAATAGCTGAGGCCTCCTTGGGGTTCCTGGGTGATGTACCAAAGTAGGCATCCCTTTTGGCTTGCTGTCCTTTTAATGCCTCCCAGGAGCACAGGGGACAGGCAATGCCTTCTGCTCATTGAGACATCTTCCTTAAATTCCTAACAGCACTCTAACCACCCAACTATCATGAAGAGCAGCAGAATGTTAACAGGAAAGAGGGGAGAAGCAAATATCCAAGTGATCTTTCTCCCAAATTGAACAGGTTTCTCCTTAAGGATGTTATTTTATTTTTAAACACTTTGGGTTCTATAAATAGAAAGCTCCTGGTGGTTACTATTTAAAGACTCCCATGCAGATGAAGAGCCTGCAAATGTCTAGACACTGGAAGCTCTGCTCAGAACTACGCATGTTCACTCTGATATGCAGCCTAGATGTCTATCTCATATCTATAGGGAATTCCAGCTGTCTCTGAGTGTGGACTTACCCAGTGCATAAGCCCAATATGTTGGAAATGCAGACCTAGACAGGTTTGCTGCATAACCAATGCGGTCACTGAATGTGTCAGTTCTAAATGATCAGCTACCCTTTTAAACCTCCTCAAACTTGGCGTTCATGGGACTTTATGAATACCCCACAGAACACAGGAGAAGTGGTCCTGAATTGTTTAACAGCCATGGCAATTACTTTTATAAACACAACATTCTTACCTTATGCCTCTGGGAGGGCAACAGGTGGAAAAACTGAAAACGAAAAAGAGATTGTGTGATTGCTTGAGTTCCTCAAAGTTGAATATTAAACAGAAATCTTCAGTGTCCCACATTTCTGGAGGTTGATGTGCATTTGTGATATACAACAGGGGTCAAATCAATATTCACCCAGAGAAACAAATGAGGAATGAGCAGTTCCACACTCAGCCAAGTGTGCTGAGCTCGCCAAGGATGTAGAAATGAAGGATTTCCTCAGTTCTCTGTGTAGGCCCCAAAGAATATCTAATAGCTCCCTGAGGTTAGCTCCCAAATAAAAACGACCTTTGGCAATTGTGATATTGTGAGAATTTCCATTCAATAAAGTTAATGGAATTTTTAAAGTACTTCTTGGTCTCTATTAGGTCCATGCTGGGAAAATAATGGAAAAAATCCAGTAAAAATGTTTTTCAGCATTAGTGTCAAATAATAGAGGCAGAAAATGTAATCCCCCACTGATGGGGAGCAATCTAATTTCTGGAAATGGCCATTGTGTTGGGTAGATTTTTTTATAGTTTCAATTATTAGTATGATGAATCTTGATGGTAACTGGGATAGGCAATAGGAATTTAAAAGAGTTGTCTAGTCACAAAGCCCAGGGAGTTGGAGATTGTCATTAAATTACTTTATGTCTTTTTCAGCATCTCAGCTTGTTTTCTTATCTCACTCACTTGGCAGCTTTTGTGAGTTGACGGAAACTAGAAAAATAGAGCAATCTCTATTATGTGTCTCCTGTTGTAGGACACAATGCATTCCAAGTATCTGAGTAGTCACCCTGTGTCTGTGTGACTTGGGTTAGGGTGAGGTCCTGTGGAGTTTCTGGTTGGAGTTTGCTGCCATCAGAACTTGGAGGAAAAAAAAATACCCCAGTGGCGGACCATCAGATGGTCAACTTGGAAGATGGACTTGGGGGCTGAGATGCTGCATCTATTAAGGATGATGGGATGGAGAACTGTGCTCTCTGCATTTTGGGATGAAGAATGGAAAACGTCTTTCAGTCTCATGCACAACTCCTGACTTACAGGCACTCAGGCAGTGGAGGATTTGAAACCATGTGTTGGGACAACCTGGAGTTACTCCTCCAAGCCACGAGGTGTCGCTGATGTGCCAAGGTGCCAAAGACCCAAGAACGTTTTCTGGTTGGATGGGGATACTGAAAATCAATGATCCTGTTTGTTCCCCAACTTCACTGCCCATCAGAATTCCTGGGGGAATAAAAACAAAGTGGATTTTCGGAAATCCCGTCAGACCCAATGAATCAGATGAGGCCCAGAAATCAGTATATATATATTAAAAAAAACTATGTCAAAGTAGTCATTATCTAGGGAGTGTGTGTGTTGGGATTGTTACTGTATATTATATCTCTGTTTATACATAAATTTCATAGGTGATCTGTAGCAACAGCAGCAGGGGGTCGGAAAAATGGGGCTAGTGTCTTTTACAAAGAAGACTGATTCTTCCAGAGGTAAGGGACTTGCTTAATGCCACCCAACACAGAGCCAGAACTAACAGCTAGGTAGCCAACCCTAAGTGTAAGGGCTTTTCCTTTGGCCAGACAGCAGCTCACAAGGCAGTTCCAGAAACTTCTGGGAAGGTTTTGTGTCTCTTCTTTCTGTCAAAACCCAAAAGACTCCATAGAGGATCTGGTTTATTCAGCAGGACATGACCCTGTTACCAACCCTTTCCATGAGCTAATTCCTCAGCCCCTCAGATGCAGAGCTATGACCCCTCCCTTCCACTTGAGTGGACAACTGGACAAAACCTGGTTCCCCACAGCCAGCGGTTTACCGTGTAACGTTTTTAGAGCATCTGGTATGGGCCAGGCACTTTCCCATCCATCTGGACTTCACATCACTGTTCTGAAGACTAGGAATTATACTTCCCAATTTTTTTTGTTCAAATAAAGAGGCGAAGAAACTCAATCAAGAACACACAGTTCATGGAGAGTTCTCAAAGAACTAAAAGTAGATCTACTATTAAATCTACAACTGGGGACCTACCCAGAGGAAAATAAATCATTATATAAAAAATATTCCTGCACTTGGAATTTCAGCACAGTTCAGCATTGCAAAGATAGGGAATCAACCTAAAGGCCCATCAACTGATGAGTGGATTAAGAAAATGTGGTGTATATATATACCATGGAATACTACTCAGAGATAAGAAAGAATGAAATAATGTCTTTTGCAGAAGCTCGTATGGAACTAGAGGTTGTTATCTTAAGCGAAGTAACTCAGGAATAGAAAAATCAATGCTGCATGTTCTCATTTCTAAGTGAGACCCTAACCTGTGGTTATGCAGGGCACCCAGAATGATGTAGTGGATGTAGAAGGCTCAGAAGGGGGAGGGTAGGAGGAAGTAAGGGATAAAAAATTACCTACGGGCACAATATACACTATTTGGGTGGTGGTACGCCAAAGTCCGGACTGCACCACCATAATATATACATGCAATGGCATTTAATGTGTATTCCCTACATCTATTAAAATAAAAAAAAATTAACAAAAAAGATTACACAGCTCAGAAGTACAAAGATTCAAGCTCAGGCATTTCTGGCACATATTCTTTTTCCTCCTTATATTGGGCCCTCATTATTCTCCGTTTGTACTAAGAGTTTCAGCAGTTCTCACCTAGCTTAGGAATTGATCCATTGCCTGGGTTAAAACACAACAACTTGTGGGCACTTTTTTCAGGTGAAGGTAAGCTCCAGCAACATTATTTAAATACTTTATAAAAATTTAAAAAATATTGAAGTTTGAAGGGGAAAACCAGAAAATAACTCAAACTTCGAAAAATCATTTAAAGAGGTTTATTCTGAGCTGAATGCGTTTGAGCACAGCCGGGAGAGGCACGCCGAAGAAGCCTTGAGCCAGTGATCCCAGCATGGCTGGGTTACAGTTTGGTTTTATACATTTTAGGGAGACAGGGATTACACATAAAATCACAAATCAATACGTGGAAGGTATACAATGGTTTAAAAAGACAGGACATCACAAAGTGGGAGATTATAGGTTATAGGTGGGTTTAAAGATTCTTTGATTTGTAATTGGTTGAAAAAAATTCTAAAGGTTTGAGATCTTAGTAAGGATGACTGGTATGTAGGGACAAGCCACCAGACATTTACTGAAACGCAAGTGATATGTTAAATAAATTGATTTTCTGAGGTGTGGTTTAAGCTTCGTTTTGCATGCCCTTAGACTTGTTAATTATTTAGTATCTTACTGTTGCAAAGAATATCTCCAAAAGGGAGGAGGCTTAACTAGGCATGTCTAACTTTACTTCTTCTCATAGCTGGCAAATAATCTTGAAGTTTTTTCTGGGGTTTCCTTAGCCAAAAGAAGGTCCATTCAGTTGGCTGGGTGTGGGGGACTTTGAGATTTTAGGTTTGTTCACAGTGTACAGAAAACTTACTGCACCGATCAACACTGTTTCTGGTGGGTGTCAAAAAACTTTTAAATTGGAAAATTCTTTTTTTTTTGTTTTTTGCAGTTTTTGGCTGGGGCTGGGTTTGAACCCACCACCTCCAGCATATGGGGCCAGTGCCCTACTCCTTTGAGCCACAGGCGCTGCCCTAAATCAGAAAATTCTCATCTATGAGTAGGCCTTGGCAAGGTCAGCGTTGGTGTTAATGAAGTCTTTCATGTTTTGGTGTTTGAGACATTTTCTAAGTATGGAGGTCAAGTTCAGGCATTTTAATCACTTGATAAAAGACATGTGTGCTCAGCCACATGGGAAATTTATGAATATATTATCAAATAATGATGTAGAGTATAATTGAGGCTGAGCTATTAAGTGCTAATTAATTAAGCTGTCAGATTTTAATCAAGGAATTGATTGTTTCTGTAGAGCTCCAATGGTTCCGTGTCTTTGCAAAGCTCTGGGACCCTGATTCATGAAGATTAACAAATTAAAGGGCCACACTTCGACTATTATGTATTCTGTGAGAGGCGAGGAGCTTTTCTGCTTCTTGGGGGTGTGAGTGTGAGTCCAACACCTTTCTGATTCTTACAGAAAGCCTGCAAGGCAAGTAAGCTCTCTTGGGTAGGACCAGACCCAAAGCTTGTACTTATGGTAGTCACAATTCAGATAAAATAACATTTCCTGAGTACCTAATTGTGCATTGAAATGAAAGTACATTGTCTCACTTTATCCTCAAAACAACCCACTTTACAGAAGAAACTGAGGCTGGGAGATGGCGGGGGAACATACTTGTTGTCCTATACCCGAGGCCAGACTTCCTTAGGGGAGGTGAGGTGATTTGGAGTTTGCATTTCCTGAGGCCGAGTGGATTGAACTTTCTTTGGTTTTGATAATACAATTGTAGCCTTTGTTGCATTTTGCATCACTCTCTCCTCCAGCACTGATCTCTCCTCCCATTGCTTGGAGATCACTTGCCCTGTGGAAAACACATCTAGTTTTGGATTCATACAGATTAGGGCGTAAATCCTGATCCTTCTGGTTACTGGCTACAAGAATTTGAACAAATTCTTTGAGCCTCAGCTTCCCATCTGTCAAATGGGAGCAATGCTGTAACTTGGCAGAGGATTCAATGATATAATAGCTACATTGTAGCAAGAACTTCCTATCCTGCAGGAGTGGTGGGAAACACATTACAGCTATCAATTCCTTTCATCCTCACAATAACCTTCTGCCCTAGTGCTGCCCGGTAAAACTTTCTGCAGTGATGAAAATATTCTATAGCTGCCGTGTTCTCTCTGGTCATCACTAGCCACATAGCTCCTGAGCCCTGACAGGCGGCTCATGCAACTGAGAATGGGATTTTAAATTTTCTTTCCTCTTAGTAAATTAAAATTTAAATAGTCACACTCGACTGGTGGCTACTGTATTCAATAGCACAGTTTTAGGATTTGCTATTCTCAGCCTGGTTTGACAGACCAGTCCTCTAGCTTGTAAGTGGCAGAGGCGAGATTTGAGGACAGGTGATTCCTTAACTGCTATCCAATGCCAAGTGGGAGCGATGGAGGTGTTGGGGCACACAACGCACAAGTTTATGACTTGGTGCTGCTGAGGTGCCAGGATGCCTGCCTTGTAACCCTAGTGTTCTGTCCCTTTACAAAAGGGTCTAGGAGGGGCCAGGCCATCCTCTGCAATCCTGGGGCTGCACCTGCCACGAAACATGAGTGTGTCCCATTGAACCCCATCCACCCTGACAGGGGATGAAATGGACTCGGAAAGCAGGACTTGGAGATAGCCCTTCAAGTGTGTTTGCTTCTTGGAAAGAACCATCCTATGCCTTTGGTCAGTCATGGAAGGGAGCAGGTGCTGAGCCAGTGTTGGCTGCGTGCCAGGTACACGGTCTTTACACGAAAGATCTCATTTAGCTCCGTAGGGTAGGTGCTGTCCCTGCCCTTCTGGAGATGGGGAAACCGAAGCTCCAAGAGGCTGAACGATTTAACCAAGGTGATAAAACATCTCTGTCATGAAGAATCAGTTCTCTATGACACAGGCCACTGGGATCCATCTCCATAGGCAAGAGAAAAACAAGAAGGAACTGGGGTTTTGTACAATTTGTCCTCAGCAATTGTGAGCAGGCTGGGAGGAGGGAGGTGGAGAGCTGAGGAGGCATATAAATGACAGGGGGCACCACAAAAAAGTCATTGTTATAACAACAATTGTATCAAATAATTACCCTGGTTCTCCATGCCCTCTGCCCTGGAATCCCTGCATTGTCCCAAGCCCAGCACAATGGGCTCCCTGGAGCTGTCTGGGATGACAGTATCTCATCCTCAGAGCAATTGTCATGAAAGAACAGCTGTGATTTCTGGAGCCAATGGAGACACAGCCATAGACATTTAAGGGATGGTGTCTGCACTTTAATACTTGTATCTTTATGGAGCAATAAGAACGCCAAGATTTACACATTTTGGGATTCCTAATTGAATATGCGAGCCCTGGGAATCTTTGGGAATCGGGCAGGTGGTTTGTCAAGTGAGTTGCTGAGCCTGCTTCCTTCTTGGACAGCTGGTGGCTGTGCTGGTGAGTCTTCTGCCCTGGGGCATGTCTGTGCCGGCTCATTTCCTCTGGGCTGCACAGCTTTCCTTCAGGGACACTTTTAGGAAACAAAGAAAAACAACTGAGATTTTTGGCTGTTGGAAGTGGCACCTCTGAGCCTTCTGTCCCCGCCTCGTCCGATTGTCCGTGTGTGATTCTCTGAGATTTTGAAGCGGTGGGTGAGGAGTTCAGGTCCTGGGGCTAGAATTCCAGCTCTGCTTTGTTGCAGGTGTGTGACCTTGTAGGAGTTACTAAACCTCTCTGAGACTCAATGACTGCTTCTAGTAAAATGGAGAGGCGAGTTACTTGTTAAATTGTTTTTCCCAAAAAGATATGTTCAAGTCCTAACCCTTGGTACCTGTGAGTGTGAATTTATTTGAAAGCAGGTTTTTTTTTTTTTTTTGGCAGATGTAATTAAGGTAAGATGACATTGTACTGGAGGACAAGAGCCACAGACACACAGAGGCAGTGGCCGCTTGCAGATGGAGGCAGAGATTGCAGTGATGCAGCCACAGCCAAGGAATATCTGGGCCTACTGGAAGCAGGATGAGGTCAGGAAGGGTCCTCTCCTCCAGGCTTTAGAGCAGGGTTCTCAACCTTCCTAATGCTCCGACCCTTTAATACAGTTCCTGTGGGTCATGACCCACAGGTTGAGAACCGCTGCTTTAAAGGGAGCACGGATATGCTGACACCTGGCCCAGGGCTTCTAAGCTACAAGAACTGTGAGAGTAAATATCTGTTCTTTTAAGATACCCAGTTTGTGGCACTTTGTTATGGCAGTTGCAGGAAACTAATACAAGGGCAGGTGATTTTAAAGGGCCAGAGGACCTATTTCAGCGCTCGGCAAGAGTGAATGTTCAGGAAATGTGTTTCCCCCCTTCCTTCATACTTTTGGGGTCAGGCAATCTTGCTTTCTCACGCACGCACAGCTGGACTGTGAGGCTTATGTTCTAGCTCCCCCACCTCGTGTGCTTTGTGACTTTGGGTAGGTTGTTTGAGCCTCATCTCAGTTCTGAGAAAGAGAAAAGCAGCCCTGACCCTTAGGAGCTGGCCTGCTACCATCAGCAAGGGCTCAGAGTTGCTAGCCGCTGGCTTGGTGAAGTAAACCGAGTCACGGAGATAGAAAGATGGACCCCACTTTGATGTAATAATTGATAAAATTTATTACACCTGCAGGGGGCTGATCCCATAAGGGCATGCAGCCCCGAGTGCCAGGTGGGCCTTTTTCTTTTTTTTGAGACAGTGTCTCAAGCTGTCACCCTGGATAGAGTGCCGTGGCATCACAGCTCACAGCAACCTCCAATACCTGGGCTTAAGCGAGTCTCCTGCCTCCACCTCCCAAGTAGCTGGGACTACGGGTGCCCGCCACAAAGCCTGGCTATTTTTTGGTTGCAGCTGTCATTGTTGTTTGGCGGGCCCGGGCTGGATTCGAACCCGCCAGCTCAGGTGTACGTGGCTGGTGCCTTAGCCTGTTGAGCCACAGGCGCTGAGCCAGGCAATCCTTTTATACCATTTTTCTTGAGTGGTCAGCAAAGCAATCTAGCGCAATACAGAAGCTAATCATAGTAGTTAAAGCAGGGTCGCAGGGTGGGGAGTACATATTGATTTATAAATTATAAGATATATCACAAGTTCATTACTTCATGGATCATAAGGTATATGGTTCATACATAGTTCAGGGGTACAAACTACGGGGACAAGAGTTGGGTAAGTTTCCAAGGAACTCGGGACTTTCCACCAGGGGTTATTGTACCAGGGGCTTTCTTTAAATCGTGCCCCTCCCTTCCTTCTGTAAGCTTATCTTTTTCCCCAGAATTTAGCTCCTCCGCCCTTGTGGGGGGCTGGGGCTAAGACACAAAATACTTCCCCTTTGAAGGGTAAAGGGTTTGTTATATTCTTTAACTCTATGGGTTGGGGGATTAGCAGCAGGGGTAGGGGGCTTGTTTATTGCATTGGCACTCAGTGTTAGACCTTGGTGTTCTGCTGAGTATAAACAATTGCACAGAAAACCAGCATCAGACGAGGCCAACCTGCAATGATGACAGGGCAAGGTGGAAACAAGACCACTTTGTAATCACATCTACATGCAGAGTGGGGGGAACAAGACCACTTTGTAAATCACATCTACACACAGAGTGGGCTTTTTCCTTGGATCCCACAAGCCATCATGGTACAGGATGGGTCACTACTTGGCCTCAGCCACCAGTCACAGTTATCCAGAAGGGGCAATGTCCAGATTGTGGGAGTGGCTCACCCTGGGGCTGAGGTGGAAGATGGGATGGTGTGGGAGGCCCGTGTCTCCTCGCCCCCAGTCAGGCGGAGCAGGACAACAGAGAGGGCGAGGCTGTGGGTTGCAGAGCTTGACCTCCTGGTTCCCTCTCCTGACTGTTCCTCTTACTAACTCTTCAACCTCTATTTCCTCCTCTACAGAATGGAGACGAGGAGGCTGGGCGTGGTGGCTCAGCCTGTGAGCCCAGCACTCTGGGAGGCCGAGGAGGGAGGATCACTTGAGTTGACGAGTTTGAGATCAGCCTGAGCCACGATGAGACCCCATCTCTACTAAAAATAAAAAAAAAACTAAGTGGGTGCTGTGGTGGGTGCCTATAGTCCCAGCTACTTGGGAGGCTGAGGCAGGAGGATTGTGGGAGTCCAAGAGTTTGAGGTTGCTGTGAGTTGTGACTCCATAGCACTCTACTGAGGATGACAGAGTGAGAGTCTATCTCAAAAAAGACAAAAGAGATGAGACAAGGAAGCCTTTTGAGGCTCAAACAAGACAGCTCCTTCCGAGCACTGGGCAGGGGGCTGGGCAGCATTCCGTCAGTGAGGGTCAGCTTCTCCTCCAGGTGCAGACTGGCCTGTGTCCCTTCTGTCAAGGTGGTTACACATGCTCTTTGTTGGTCTAATGCTGAAGGTGGTCCACAGAGGGTTCCAGACACGCTCTGGCTCCCCAGCTAATTCCTCCAGTTAGTTTGGAGACGGTGTGGCCCATTTGCTCCTCGGTGAATGTCCTGCCCCTGCTCTCCTGAGTTCCACCTGATCCAGCCTCTGCCTTCACCTCCAATTACATGGGTGTCCTCCCCCCAGTTTTTGGCATGCTTGAGCCAGGTGGGCTTCCCTGTGGTTTCCAGGATGTGTGAACCTGCTCGGCTGCATCTGCCTCTGCGGGGCCTGTGTCCTGTGCCTGACGCTCCCCTCCCGCTCCCTCAGCTCCTTCCTTGTCATTCATCAGCTCTCAGGTCACGAGCTCCACATGCCCTCTCAGGAGTCCTTCCCTTGCTAGAGCCACTTCTGCCTCCTGCGCTGTTGGTAGCTGCCCACTCTCCCCGCCGACTGTGAGCTGATGACGGCAGGAGACAGGCCTGAGTCTGGTGCTCCCAGTGTCCCCTGCGCTGTGCACTTGGCCTGACCTACAGGAGGGATTGATACATATTTGTCGAATGATTTAGGTCAGGGATTGGCAAACTACACCCCACTGGCCTGCGGGCTGTTTCTGTCAATAAAATTTTGTTGGAACACGGTCACACACTTGCGTCCACATGCTGTCCAGAGCTGCCTTGTGCTACAGAGGCAGAATTGAGTAGCTGCAACAGTGGCCATATGGCCTGCAAAGCCTCAACTATTTTGCCAGTTGGCCCTTTACAGAAAAAGTTGGTCCACCCTGAACAGGAGGTGGAGTTCTGCCCCCGGTTGAGCCACGTGGGAGACTCTGTGGGGCAGGCCGGGGAGGCCGGGAGTGTGATTCTGTGGAAGGCTTCAGATGGACCTCCCCCAACACAGGCTGGGTTGTGCTCCCTGGTAAGGCTTTTGTTGTGCTGGTGTCCGCAGGAGGTCCTGAGAACAGAATGAGGTCTCTGGCTGTCTTGGGGTAAGTCGAGTGCAGCTGTGCGGTGTAGTGATGGATGGAGTTAGGTTTGGAGTCCGATAGACATGGGTTACTGCCTGCCTGTGAGACTCACGGGAGACACTCCTCTGAGCTTCTACATGTATTTTACATTGGCAGAATGACAAAGATCACAATATCAACACTGCAGTGTGGTCCCCCAAAGTGGTTTCTGCCTGCGACACTTCCTGCATTAAAGTC